>SNQJ01S0037624.1:75181-88401 GCA_010110895.2 Picea sitchensis
TAGAAGAGCCCTAACCTCATCATCAAAGTCCATTTTTACAGAACTTAGTTGATTAGTAACCGTATTAAATTCATTTAAATGATCTGCAACAGACCCACCTTCTGACATCTTCATATTAAATAATCTCTTCATTAGAATACCTTATTGGACGCCGAGGGTTTTTCATACAGTTTAGCCAACGCTTCCATCAGATCCTTCGTTGTCTTTTCTTTCGAAATATTGAAAGCCACTGACGCTGCCAAGCTTAGTCGTATCATTCCTAGAGCCTTTCTGTCAAGAATCTCCCATTCTTCATCCTTCATGGTTGTCGGCTTCTTTGCTACTCCGCCCAATGGTAGGAATAGATCCTTCTGATATAAATAATCTTCCATCTGCATCTTCCATAACTAGTAGTTTTGTCCGTTAAATTTCTCGACCCTAAACTTTCCATCTTTTGAGATTTCTCCTACTCGAACCAGGAACCCTCTTTTCCTGCGAGTTACCTTTCGCTCTGATACCAGTGGTTAGAAAAATAGGACCGTGGAGCAATAAAATAAACAAATGCGGAAAAAAAACAAAGAAGATACACAATACAATAGAGACATAGATTTACGTGGTTCACCCAGTGTGGGATATGTCCACGAGAGAAATTACCAGGTCCTTCCTTTATTATTATCTAGCATATGAAGGGATACAACCTACAGCAAACCCGTTGTAACTTCCTCTTCTTTCTCACAGTCTCTCGTTTCATAATACAATATTCGCAATGTTGCATAGTCGCAATACATTTCCCTCATAACAGAGGGTTTCCTTCTAGGGAAAAGAACCCTAACATAATTTCTACCGTTAGATCTGCGACCTTATAATGAATGGTCCATATTTACAATGAAATTACAATATACATTTACAAGGCAATTTTTCCTTCGGGGGCTTTTCCCCTGGAACCCGCAGAAGGGGTACCCCCCCTCTGCACTCCCCCGTGTGGAAGAGTGTACATACTTCTAGGGTGTAAAGTCTTCATGGGCTATAAACACGGCTGAAAAAACATAAGACCTCTGAATCAGGAAGATAATCAGGATCCACAACCAACATTGAGCATGCACGCAGTCAACCTTTTTCCTCCATTGTTGAACCCTCTGCCATCGTGAACCTTTGTAAATGCACACTTTGGTATTTTTCTAAGCCTGTACATTTCCTTACCCGAGTTTTGTTTCTTCCTTCACTTGTTTCCATAATTGATTTGTTGTTGTTGTAGACACCTTACTAGATTGGCTTAGGATATGTAATGAAGAGGCGGGTTTCCAGGCCCGTGGATGGAAGAAGAAGGTTGTCAAGCCTGTGAGCTACTCTCTCTAGGTGAGAGAGTTTGTTGTGATTGAAGAAGCAGGTTCTCAGGCCTGTGAGAAACTCTCTCCAGGTGAGAGAGGTTTCTAGGGAAGTGAGTTCTCCTGGAGGGAGCCCAACAACAACTATAGCGCTCTGAGAATTCTTGATTTGGCATGTTGTTGAAGCCCTGGACGGGAAGTGGAGAAGCCGATGGACTATTGGAAAGTGAAGGTGTATACTTCTTGGGGTGGGACAGACATGTGGGGAATGAGAGGCAGTGAGTTGTGTGTGTAATTTGGATCCTTGGAGGAAGTTTTTTCTGTTGACTGTGAAATTTTTTTTGTCCCTACCTAACCTAGGAATCCCTTTGCCTAGGCAAAGTTTAGTGCCATATCAAGGGTGACCCACTACTGAGAGTGATGAGCTTCATGGTCTATGTCTAGGAGGTTTGTGGAAGGTCTGCATGTAGTTGGTCTATTTCAATTAAAAGATAAGTACCATTTCCATGTTTGGTTACATGTTTTGTATGTATATATGTTGTTATGTTTATGGGTTTTTTCTGTGAATAATGCATGTATTCTTTTACTGTTATTTCTACATCATGATGTGTGATAGAAAAATGTAAATCATATGTTAAATTTATATGTATTATGTCTTCCACAAATTTTAATTGAGGCATAGTCCAACAAGCCTCTAAGGTTGGAATCTACAAAAGAACAGTTTCAGAGTTTGAGCATATCAGCGTTTTGGTAGCGTGGTCCAGCCTAGGTGGATGGGGGAATTACACCAATCCAATCTAGTAATAAAAGAACCGATAATTCCTACTCATACTGAGTCCTGTGTTGAATCCATGACCCTGTGTGCGTCACCACAATCAAAGATAACAATTGTATATTTTCCAATAGCCATCGTAGTTATCCAAGGAGGATAGAGTAGTAGCAGTCAGAATAGTGGAAGTAGTGCATAGAGTCATAGTTAGAATCAAAGTCAACCAACATCGCCAAGAGGAGGGACCACACAAAGAAACATGGCAAGGGTAGATAAAACTCTTAGACTTCCTAAGTTCCAGGGAGTGGGGTTAGAAAATCCATAACAATAAATGTTTGTCTGTGAAACAATTTGGGACGCTACTCTCTCCAGATGAGAGAGTTTGTTTTGATTGAAGAAGAAGGTTCTTAGATCTGTGAGCAACTCTCTCCAGTCCAATCTAGTAATAAAAGAACCGATAAGTCCTACTCACACTGAGTCCTGTGTCGAATCCACTGTTGAAATTACTAAGACAACTGAGAGGGGGGGTGAATCAGTTGTTACTGTGCTTAAACAATTTTAATTCAATTAAACCATTTTTAATCTTTCTCCAAGTGAACATCAATATTATACTACATATGGACAACATAAATAATGAGCATCACTCACACATAAGATATACGCAGAGACAGATTTTCATGAGGAAACCCATAAAGGGATAAAACCTCTTCATCTTCGAAATGATAGGCAGTCTTTTAAGTTATGTACATCATCTATAATTGAGAACCAACTCAATGTGAGGCTACTACCTCTGTTTTACAAGCTCTAACTTGTTTGAGAGCACCAACTTTCTAGTTTCTATAGCATCCACTAGAAGGAAGAAACAACTCCCTAAGTGTTCCAGCACCAATTGGATGGAAGCACCAACTTCCAGTCACACAGGCACCAACTTCTATAACAGAGAACAATTGTTCTCCCTTGCACCACCCTGCCACCCTGGTTTTTCTAGCTGCAACTAGATGGAAGCTACAACTCCCTATGTTCAAGCACCCACTTGAACATTTGAGGACAACAGTCCTACCTAGAACCTCCCTACCACCCTTATTACAAATAAATGATTGAATAACCAACACACAGATAAATCAATTCTTACCACTTCTTCATTGTTCTGCAATTCTTCTCTGCTACACTATTCTTTTGCTATGTTCATATTTGGCTTGACTTGTTGTCTCTGTCTATCTGTTATTTCTTTTTCCTTCTCATGCTCTTTGATATGTGCACATTCTGCTCTCTTCACCTTTTCTCTTTTGTCCAGCGTCTGTTCCTTATCTCTGAGCTTTCTTCACACTGTGCATACTGTAGTTTTCTCTTTCTACAGTTCAACTCATTTTTCAGTCAGAATATCCAACCTTACCCCATCACTACATGTTTCTTTTATACACTACATCCCATAAGTTACCCCTCAAACCCTAGTACAACGCTTTGGCCAACTGAAACGCAAACCGTCCAATAATTATGAATCAGTTTTGCTAACTGAATCGTAATTGATCAATTAACTATGAGGTGAAACAGTAGCCCTCCGATCATATTCAAGTTCACCTGCACCATTGGATTAAATGATGGGTATCGTGCTTGTTTCTCCATTTCGCATTTCGACATTTCGGCATTCCTTATGATGAGATAACTTGACGCTCCATGTCGCAATCCCCGAAACTCCGAAAAAAAAGGAAGCTTATCTTGACTAGCTTCGATCATTTTGGCATTTCGCATTTTGGCATTCCTTGTGATGAGATATCTTGACACTCCATGTCGCGATCCCCGAAACTCTGAAAAAGAGCTTAGCTGTTAGCACCTTTCGCAGTTTTGCATTTCATCATTTCGCGATTTCTCATATCGCAAGTTAGAGAGATTAGGGAACCTCGTTTCTTTGACTTTCCAGTTAGTGAAATGACAATCTTTCACCACATGTCCTATGGACCCAACAGTCTAGATCTTATCGTGATTTCGAAACTTCACGGGCCTTCGTCGTGTCTTATCAACGGTCCAGATCAATCCTCGATCCAACGGCTAGGATTATTTCATGATTTTTCATATCGTGAGTTCGAGACTCCTGTGGTGAAGTGTTTTGACACTCGACTCCTCCAACTCCCGGTATCCGAAACGTCATGGTTTCGTGGGATTTCGGCGTTTTTCATTTTGCGATTTCGAGACTCTTGTGGTGAAGTGTTTCGACACTTCCAACTCCCGGTATCCGAAATTTGGATTTCCCGGTATGCGAAACTATGAAATGGAGTGTTCTTGTTTTGGGAAAATACTCTGCCTTCTGTCTCTGAAATTCCGATTTCCCGATCTGTGAAACTTCAAAATGGAGTGTGCATGTTTCAGGATTTTCTGCCATGCGATCATCGTTGCGTTGTTGGTCTTGCTCCCACTTTCTCTTGTTCATCATCGTCGGGCTGAGCTTGCCATCAATGACAAACAAATACTCTACCTTCTGTCGCCCGTAATAAATATGCAACATCCATGACCTTGTGTGCATCACCACAATCAAATATAACAATTGTATATTTTCCAATAGCCATTATAGTTATCCAAGGAGGATAGAGTAGTAGCAGTCAGAATAGTGGAAGTAGTGCATAGAGTCATATTCAGAATCAGATTCAACCAACATCACCAAGAGGAGGGACCACAAAAAGAAACATGGCAGGGGTAGATAAAACTCTTACCTGAGTTCCAGGGAGTGGGGTTAGAAAAACCATAAAAATATCTATTTGTATGCGAAACAATTTGGGCAGCTACTCTCTCTAGGTGAGAGAGTTTGTTGTGATTGAAGAAGTAGGTTATCAGGCCTGTGAGAAACTCTCTCCATGTGAGAGAGGTTGTTGGGGAAGTGAGTTCTCCTAGAGGGATCCCAACAACAACTATAGCGCTCTAAGAATTCTTGATCCAGCCTGTTGTTGAAGCCCTAGAAGAGAAGTGGAGAAGTTGATGGATTGTTGGACAGTAAAGGTGTATATTTCCTGGGGTGGGACAGGAATGTGAGGAATGAGAGACTGTGGGTTGTGTGTGTAAGTTGTCTCCTTGGAGGAACTCCTTCCTGTTGATTGTGCAATTTCCTGTTGTCCCTACCTAGCCTAGGAATCCCTTTGCTTGGGTGAAGTTTAGTTCCAGCTCAGGGGTGACCCACTACTGAGAGTGATGAGCAGTGTGGTCTATGGATGAGAGGTTCATGGAAGGTCTGCATGCAGTTGGTGTATTTCAGTTAAAATATAAGTACCATTTCCATGTTTGGTTACATGTTGTGTATTTATATATGTTGTTATGTTTATGGGTTTTTCCTGTGAATACTGCATGTATGCTTTTACTGTTATTTCTGCATTATGTTGTGTGATAGAAAAATGTAAATCATCTATTAAATTTATATGTATTGTGTCTTCCACAAATTTTAATTGAGGCATAGTCCAATAGGCCTCTAAGGTTGGAATTTACAAAAGAACGGTTTTAGAGTTTGAGCAGATCATAGTTTTGGTAGCATGGTCCGGCCTGGGTGGACGGGGACATTACACCAGTCCAATATAGTAATAGAAGAACCGATAAGTCCTACTCATACTAAGTCATGTATAGAATCCACGACTCTGTGTGCGTCACCATGATCAAAGATAACAATTCTATATTTTCCAATAGCCATCGTAGTTATCCAAGGAGGATAGAGTAGTAGCAGTCAGAATAGTGGAAGTAGTGCATAGAGTCAGAGTCAGAATCAGAGTCAACCAACATCACCAAGAGGAGGGAACACACAAAGCAACATGGTAGGGGTAGATGAATCTCAATTCGGATTCGAAACGTCGATGACAATATGACACCAACTGTGGATTATCCAGCAAATAACTTCAAAACTCTTATACTTCCTGAGTTCTAGAGAGTGGGGTTAGAAAATCCATAACAACATTTGTTTGTTTGTAAAACAATTTGGACCGCTAAGAATGTACAAGATGAGGCTGTGAAGATTGCACAGTTAGCAACAACATTTAGAGGTTGTGTGCCAGTATGGTATATGAAGTTGCAGAGTATCACGCCTACATGACATGCCAGGACTTTGGCATAAATAAATAAAACATTGTTGAAGGAGTTCAAAAATCCAAAGTTAGAATCACAGTACATCAAAAAACTGAAGGAGATTAAACAAGCACACACAAATTCGGTATGGGATTTTGATCATATATTTAAGGATGTGATTCGTTGACTGAATTCCCATATCCCAGATCAAGAACATCAAGAATGGTTTATTGTGGGGCTTCTACCGCACATTCGCAGGCCATTGATTCAATAAAAGGTTACGTCACAACCCGAGGCCCTAGAAATTGAAATGAAATTAGAGTCATCTCCAGTAGAAGATAGTGGAGGAATGTCACAAGTTCAAATGTCGTTAGTTGCGTTGACAATTCAACTAGCCTATATTACAAAATGGAAGGAGAAACGAGAACAAGTTTGGTGTACAAAGTGTAGGACTAAATGCCATCACAAGGACAAATTCCCAGCATTCATGTAGTATTTGGAAGTTGGAGCATCGAATCTATTACCAAGGGGGATACTACAAGATATATAAAAAATGGGGCCATCATCCCACTGAGTGTCCATTACTACAGAAGTATCGGAGTACACCAAGGAACTTGTTTTGCAATTTTTGCAAGTTTGTGGGACATGAAGAGAAGGATTTCAACACATTTGAATTAATGAGGGATTGCACATCAGATATGTATAGGATCCAATAAGAGAATGTTGCAGTAGAAAGGGGTGGTTTGCAATACAACAATCAATAGGTTTCAATCAAGGGAACAGAGGAAAATTTGGTCGATGTCGAGGCAGAGGAAATTTTGGTAGAGGAAGAGGGACCATTATATGTTACAACTGTAATCAACCTTGACACCTGGCTCGTGATTGTCAGAATCCATGTAAAACATGCACATACTGTAGAGCATTGGATCATGCGACGAAATATTGTCCTCAACTATTTGCAAAATGACAGGCCAAAGGTAACCCGAACCAGAATCAAAATCAGAATGTGCAGAAGATATAAACTGAAAAATGGAATGAGGGACCAATAATAATAGTTGTTACATGCAGAGGATCTAGAACAGACAATGAGATAGTGGATCAAGGAAAGAAGACTGAGAAATGGGTAAGGAATTCATCAGGGCCTACACCAACTTTTGATCCTTAGTAGGAAAGGGAGACATATCAAAAAGAAAGAAAATAAGTACTTGGATAGGATTGGGGATAATCAACGTCATCTGCGCCTCATATAGAATATCACATTGTGCCAGAGAAGCCAACGAGAAAGGTAAGCACACTAAAAAAAAATTGACGAGTTGTGTAGAGCTAATGAAGGATGAAACTCCGTTGAGTACACTATATGACATGATTGATCACTACACGTGAGGACGATAAATCAAGTACTGCTCAGGAAGAGAACCAATGAATAATTTTGATTCAATGTGAAGATTGGGGAGTACGATGTGGATAATATCATCTTGGACTTGGGATACAACATGAATGTTTTACCGAAGCATACATGGGAGATGATGGGAAAACCCAAGTTAGTACGGTCTCTTGTTCAGTTAAGGATGGATGATTATGTCAACCCAAAAATGGATGGTGTGTTGAGTTGGAGAAGTATATGTTCGTGCACATCAGATTCAGAAGCAGGGTCTAGAGCATTGGCAGTAGAGGATGCATGAAGTGTCAACTAGACGATGTGCACACATAAAATGATCCTTGCACTGTATTGGAACAGAAATGTGTGGGTCACACAGGTATGATGGACTAACTGAGATAAGCAAGTTTATAAAGGCATTTGAATTGTAGGTATCTGAAAAGAAAATGTTGTTAGCACTTGATGTCGTCTTAAAGAACACTCCATCTAGATGGTGGGATGCACATAGAGAGGGGATAAAAGATTAGCCACATTAAAACAGATTAATTCAGATATAGTTTGGCTCGGAGGAAGAAAAAATTGCACAGAAATATATAGGAGAGAGTGACCCAGCAGGCCATGTTGAGAAGTGCAGGGCTTTATGGATTTCAGTACCAAAGTTAGAATGGACGCACGGATTTATACACACACTAGACACAATTCCAAAGAACTGGTATTTGGAATTGGAAATGCGCAGGGAGATAAAATGATGGGAAGAGTTGATTCAAAGTTTCAGAGTCACATTCACATTCAAACATGAATCCCCATCCATAGATGCAACATTACAGGTTATTCAAAGTAAAATTTTCTTGGAAGAAGGAACGATGGAGGTAGTATCAGTGTGTAGTGCACACAGAGCCAATATAAATATCCATAAGTTATTGGAGTGCTACAATGTAGCTAAGGACAAACAAGATGAGGATGATCCTAGAAATGTACAAGTGCCTAAAACATAAGGAGAATGAGTAGTAGAAGGACCATAGATTGAGTTCGTCGCATACGCACAGTCGATAAGGATGTAGAAGGTAAACATTGGGACATTAGAGAATCCCAAGTTTGCGCAGATAAGATATTATTGGAGTGATGAGAGAGTAGAGAATATTGCAGACTTGCTACAAGAATACCAAGACCTATTCCCAACGACATTTTCAAAGATGAAGGGGATAGCGGGAGACTTAGGTGAGATGAAGATTCCACTGAAACCAGACGTTAAGCCAGTGCGCCAGAGGCCTTACAGATTAAATCCAAAATACAAAGAGAAGGTGAAAGTTGAACTAGATAGGATGTTAGACAAAATAATTATTGAACTGGTAGAATAATTCGAATGGATCGGTCCAATGGTGGGGAATATCAAGAAGACAAGAGGAATTAGGATTTGCGTGGATTTGAGGAAGTTAAATGACGTGTGTTTACATGATCCATTTCCAACACCATTCAAAAATGAGGTATTGGAGAATATAGGAGGACAAGAGGCTTATTATTTCACAGATGGATTCTTCGGGTACCATTAGATAAGAATTGCGTAGGAGGATTGACGCAAGATGAATTTTTTGACTAAGTGGGGGAGCTATCAATATACAATTATTCCATTTGGATTGAAGAATGTCTCGACGGTGTTTTCTAGAGTAGTGGTTGCAGCATTCAAGGAGTTCATCCATAAGTTCTTAGAAGTGTACCTGGATGATTAGACTGTGTTCAATCTATTGAAGGGTCATATAGAATTCCTTAGGTTGATGTTGGATAGGTGCAGACAGTGTCATATTTTGTTGAACCTGAAAAAGTGTATTTTTTGTGCACCGTTTGGAATTTTTTTGGGACACAGTGTGTGAAAACAAGGACTCTTAGTAGATCCAACCAAGATCGCAGTAATTATTGAGTTAGAATCCCCTACATCAGTCAGACAGTTGAGGGAAACGTTGGGTCATACCGGTTATTATAGGAAATTTATCAAAGGATATGCATAGATCACAACACTAATGGAAAAATTATTGAAGAAGGAAGTGAAGTTTCAATGGAACGAGGACTGACATAAGGAGTTGGACAACTTGAAATAGAAACTGGTAACCACGTCAATTTTGATATTTCCAGATTGGAACAAAGAGTTCCATGTACACGTAGATGCATCGTCCATAGCATTGGTAGCAGTGTTTTCACAACCAAGGGAAGGGGATATAGATCATCCAATCGCTTTTTCAAGTAGGAATTTTTCTATAGCAAAGAATAATTATATTAACCCAAAACAAGAAGGATTGGAAATGGTTTATGTGCTACATAAGTTTAGATATTACTTATTGGGGTCTCACTTTAATATGTACACAGAACATTCTGTATTAAAATACTTAGTCAATAAGGCAGTGTTGGGGGGGAGAATATGCAGATGGCTATTACTATTTCAGGAATATGACTTTGAGGTTGTAGTGAAACCAGGGAAGTTGAATGCAGGACGAGATCCTCTATCACGCCTATTGTCAGGGGAAGATACAGACAATTTAGATGACAGCTTACTAGATGCACATTTGTTTACTATGAAGATGGTGGATTACTTCTTGGACATCGTATAGTTTCTAAGTACAAGCATAGCTCCATTAGGGATGACAGTAGTGAAAAAAGAAACAACTGGTAGTGAAAGAAACAAATTATCAGTTGATTTCAAAGAATTTATACAAGTTTGGCGCAGATGGAATATTGAGACACTGTGTATTGAAACATGAGATATCAATGATACTTAAAGAAGCACACGATGGGATTGCAGGAGGAAATTATGCAGGGAGATAAACTGCACAAAATATTTTGTATGCGGGACTTTGGTGGACTACACTTCACAGAGATACAAAAGAATATTGTTAATCATGTGATGTATGTCAAAGAGTGGGAAAGATGTATAGGAGAGACAAAATTCATTTAAATCCATATGTTACATTGAAAAAATTTGATATGTGGGTCATAAACTTTGTAGGACCAATAAATCCACAAGAAGAAGATCAGGGGCAAGGTACATTATCACTGCCACAGAGAATTTGACAAGATGGGCAGAAGTCGTCCCAGTTACAGACTGCACCGTAGAGACTGTTGTGAGGTTTTGTTAAGCCCCAAATAGTGGCACATTACCCCTTAATTGGAAAATATTATTTATTTATGTTGGCTTGGGTCCATTAGTTGTAATTGTACCTGTTAGTCTCCTATATATACCAAGGAGACCTTTTCATTTGGAATCATCTTGTATTTGGAAATTTATGTGGTGTATAAGGAGGTTTCCCCCTCCAAGAGGATTATTATCTGAAATTATCTCTTTTTCAAGGTGTTGTGTACTTATTCTAAGGTTTTTCTATGCTATTTTGATATTTGGTTCATAACATTTGGTTTCAGAGCTCAAGGTCTTGGGGTTTCGCTGCTGCATCTGAGACACCTTGGAATTTTCTCTATAAAAAAAAATCTAGGATTTTTCAAAAGGAAACCCTTGGAAGATATTTATTATATGGTTCAAGGTATGTGGGGTTAAAATTTCATCTCCCGAGGCCTTATACTTTCAAAGATATATCCTATGTAAGATAGGGTTCGAGAATCATCCTGAATTTAGTCATCATGGAATTTTCGCTGTAATTTTTTTTTTGTAATGTTTTAGACCCTGAAACCTGAAGACTACTCATATAAATTATAAAGGTATTTGTGATAAAATTTTCAGCTTCTGGTTCATCCTAATGTTGTAGATACAACTTGTGTAAGATAGGGTATCTGACTAGTCATATTAACTAGTCTCAAATAGGTGTTCCGGGTAAAATAGTTATATCTTATTCAGTGAGTATCCAAATTAAGTGGTACTAGTTGCATTAGATAATGGATAATCTGTAGTAGCTCTGGTACAAGTTTTAGAATCAAATATCATATATTGTGCTCTTGGCACACTTTACAAGTATGTTCTCTTGGATGGGACAAAAAACAACAAGGTGTGGGGAAGTTACCATAACTTCCACTTGGCTGATCTGAAAATGAAAAGGATTGAGTCTCTTTAAAATTGCAAGTGAAATTTGTATGTGCTTGGGTAATAGGATCAAGTTACTAACAAATAAAACTTAATGATTTTTTTTAACTTAATCATGAGGAGCATAAACAGTCATAAACATCCATCAAAATAAACACATTAACACAATAAAATGATAAAGGAGTTCACCCCTCTCTTCGGCTACATCTTCTGGTTCAGTTTCCAATAGATCATTTTCATTAATACTCAAAGTGTAAAAATCAATGATTTACAATGCTCATAATTAGAAATAGATGGTTTCAGTGGCTCCATAACGTCCAAAAACCCCTAGTTGGGCTCTTCTTGTACCTGGTTTGGCCAAAATTTGAGTTGGAATCACTCCCTGGAAGTTTTCCCAATTCTTTGTTGTTTGTGCTCGCTAAAACACACCCAAAATGATTGAACCTAGCCTCTATGTGTTTTTCGTGCCAAAAACTCAGCACGCACGCGCATCCCGCAAATCAGGCGAAAATGTTGAACAGTGAGACAACCAACACCTTTTACGGCAAAGGTGTCGGACACATGGGCGCCATATGGCCACATCCCAACACTAACTCTGTGAATCATTTGAAATTGTTGAACTAACCCATGCATTTGGTGGTCGTGCGTGGCATGGACCGTTGGATGGAGCGCTTGGGGATGGTAAGTGTGTCCACACTCGTGGTCCCATGGACATATCAAAGTGGTGTGACCAGAATTGGGGCTAAGCCCCGTCTCTTTTCTGCCCGGACCAACCATTAAATAAAATTCAAATAATTTTTTTTAAATTATAGGTTAAGTCACATATGGTAGGCAGGCTAGTAGCCCGACCTACACTAGTTCTTTGCTACTTGTCCCCAGAGGTCGCGGGTTAGACCCCTGCGGACTCCAACAACTTTTACATTATGGAGGGGTGCCACGTGGCACCATACCATTGGTACAACACATCGCCACATGTTGAAACCTGACTGGTCCACATACTATGCCAACACACCTACCACGTCATCCTCTACCACATCACCACTTTCCATGTGTTAGTATGGTCACCTGCCACATGTCAGTATGGCCATGCCACGTCACCAGTATTCCCCTACCACATCAAGAGTACGGCCCTACCACGTCAGTAGTACGGCCTTGCCATGTCAGCATTATACAGACTGTACAGTGAGCAATTTTTTGTCAGTTTGGAAAAGTGGACGGAATGTGATATCTCTCGCATACGACATATGTTTGAACCCATTCAAGTTGCATTGGGATCGTGAGGTCGAGGCCTACGCACGAGCCTATTTTGAAGAAATTCTGAGCACTTTGATTTTTGAGCATATTTTAATTTCCTGGATCATTCCTCCCCATTGGGAAGATTTTGGACCTCAAAAATACTACTTTCAGTCAATCTGAAGATGAGGCTACAGTTCCCTCACCTTTCCAACCTCAATCCATTTGGCCTTGCTTGGATTTGTGCCTTTAATACCAACTCGAAGGTATTCCACATTCCCTCGTTTTGAAGTTCTCATCCTTCTATCAAGGATTGTATCTTCATGTAGTTCTGAAAGATATTCTGGCGATAAATCATCTATATAAGGAATCTGAACATGCTCTCTTTGATCATCAATCAAAGTAGGTTCATACAATCTCAAATTCTCAACATTGAAAACTACATACATTTTCATACAAGGAAGAAAATCCAAACAGAAGGCA
>SNQJ01S0037625.1:0-25188 GCA_010110895.2 Picea sitchensis
CTTCCCTCAGGTTGTAGCCTGAGAAACTAGGGGGTTGGAGCCTCCTTCCAGTTGCATCTAGAAAACAAAGGAAGTTGGTGCTTCCAATGAATGTAATTCTTTAAGAAATATAAGAAAAAGCATTATGTGGTTTTCTCCCGATTTGGGTTTCCACGTAAAACACTAATGTACTATGTATGTGTGTGATTGTTTATTTATTACTGCTCATTATTGGATAATAATTCTACATTTATATAACATTTGAAGGAAAAGCATTATAATTATGTTATTAGTGATTCACCCCCCCTCTCAGTAATCCAACAATTCAAACAAGATTCCTCACACAATTCTGAATCAATTCCTTCATCAATTCTTTATTCAATCTTTCTTAACCTCTTCCTTGAAAAACCTTTCATTATATAGGAGAAGGATATATGGTTAAAGGGATGAGGATGATCCCACTAAATCTGATAAGTCAGTAGGATGAAAACCATGCAAATGCCAACTCATTTTCTAGAATATCCTCTTCTAGAACCTTCGTAACTTCCTCTTCCTTTTAATCTTTGAAGAAGGTTTGCACCCTACCTATAGAGAAGACTGTGAACATATCGCACTCCATGTATAGGGTTTCCTGTGAGAATCAGGGTTTCTCGCACCCTACAATATATGTAGCTTGTGAACTCATCTTAAAAATATGTTTTGTAGAAGAATACAACGGTCAATTTTCTCAGGCAAAAGGTTCTTATGAGAGCCTGAACACATAACTGTAGATACATCACTAGAGTGACCAAAATAATGTGTAACAGAATGCCCCCCAAAGTATGAGGCTGGAAATCGTGACAACCGAAATACTTTGTAAAATGTGTGTGTGTGTCAGAAACAAGGATCACACATAATCGAAAACCTACAAACAATCAAGCATCTGTAGAATATAATACCAGTTATGAGGTAGGCATTCCCATGCTCAGACCACAAATGAATGAAATCATAAATGTAGGCCATGGCCACCAATCATACACCGTGGATCCATGTCATCAAAATGCTACATAGCCACCAGGAATACACTGTGGATATATGTGTTAGAAGACTCATATTAGGACATAGCCACGCGACATACAAAGTGGATCTATGTGTCAATACAAATTATAAATTCTCTAGCACAACTTGGGCCAAAAATATGAGACCCAGGGTCTTCAATCCCGTCGTTTGAAAGTACGAATCTAGCCATGTGATTACATGTGTCGAAGTCGAACATGGTAGAAACCACTCGATTATCGATCATTGATGAAAACTGTTAACAAGTGTGAGGGAAATCACCATTGATGTCAATGAATCCCAAGGTACCTAATTACAATCCAAAAGAATGTGAATAAATGAGCTAAATTCGAACACTCGGTGGAATCTCTCGATCAGGGACCAATGATGTGAATCCACTGTCGAAAGCGAAGAGACCTGCCATTAAGGAATGTAGGTTCTAAATGATTTCAAATTCTTATTCCCGAATAACGAGTTGGATTCGACAGAAAAAGACTCGTCATAGGAGGGCCTTGACATATTTTATTAGGTTATTTCCCTGACTTGAATGACTTATTTAAGGATTGACTTTTTGAACTCCTGCAGCTTTGGGATTTGTTCCCAAACCTATCATAGTTGTAACATCTAATTGTATAAGAAAATTTTGTTGTGTGCCCAACAAAATTGCATCTCCAACATCTAATTGAGTTTTTGGATTTTCTTGTATATCCTTTCTTTAGTTTCTTACAATCCATTGATTTATGGCCAAATTTATGACAAGAAAAAAAATATCCATTGAAAGTGTTAACATTCTTGGATTTATTTTATCTTGAGAGATCTGTATTTTGATTTTCAACTTCCTTTTTACTTCTATAACTTCCTTCTTTAACAAAGTTCATGACTTGTAATTTCTTTGTAATTGCACCTTTTCCTTTTGATAAGGGTGATCCTTTCTCATGTTTGTAAATTGTGCTCCATTTGTCATTTCCTTCATTTTTATTGTATACAAGACCAGTTTTTTCATCAACCAATATTTGATTGTCCTTTCTCACATTTGCTGGAAGAGGGTGAGAAATTCGTAGAATCACCCCCTTGTAGCCACCTCAACCACCCATCCAACCCTCGCTCTAACCCATCCTCTCACATCCCTTGCGAATCCCATTCACCCTACCTTCAGCTAACCATCCCATGTTACGTTCCATGCTACCCCATAGGGCCTCACCCAGCTTTTAGCAACAAGATTACAACCTGTCACTCATTGCGAGCAATGGGTTGTAAACCTGCCAGTACAATTCAAGCATCATCATATGAGGCAACATTGAATGTGGTGTAGGAGGGTGTTGATCTCTTTTCCTTTTAGGGACAAGATTCAACCTCCTAAGGTATTCCTAAAGAAGTTATTAAGATCCCCCCTAAATTTGTATAGAGGTGGTACTCTTTTTCACTCAAATTTTCAATTCACTTATTCAATAGATTAAACATTCATATCATCTAGACCTATGAGTGGACCAGGTGGTAAAATAATAGAAAGGATAACAAATAGATTATAATAGGAGAATAATAACCTCATTATATAATAACTGCATCCATTCCATTAAATCCATTCATTTATGTACTGAGGAAAGAGATTCAAAGAAAGACTCATAAGATGGAAAATAGAATGGTGGTCGAAAATCGAAGAGATTTAAATGATTTCATTCATTTAATATCATAAGATGCATAGGAGAAACACACTCGATATCTCATGCTTATATAAAAGTATGAAATCACAAAAGTTATGAACTTGTTGATGTTTCAAGAGTCTATTAAGATCGAAACAACAACCTCACGAAGATATGAATCCCCCTGCATTTTTATAGAGGCGGTACTCCTCTTGAATTTTTCTAAAAGATCTTCCTTGAAATTCTCTCAGGACAATATTTATACGTAGGAGAATTCTACGAAGCAAGCCCCAAAATATTGATTGCTCAATTAAAATTATATATATATATACACACACACACACAAAAAAAAACAATTCATGAGAAAAGGACCATGAATCTTCACTCATAAAATTGGAAGAAATAATATATACAAATCATATAGTATAATATTAGAAATAAAAACAGATCTCACATTCATCACATCCATGAAATATATTTGATCACATTTATAGGAAGAAAAGAGATGGTCCCAAAAATCAGAGAACCTTAAAAGTGTTTTTCACTAGAATAAAAATAAGATTTTGACAAGTCAATTTCAAATATCTTATAGTCAAATATTTAAAATTCAAAGATACAATCAAAATTGACCTCGAATTGGTTCTTTGGTATTTTCTCAAAAATGATAAAGTATTTACAGTCTGATGAAAATAAATGTGTCTTTCCAAAAGGAATGGGATTGGGGCTCCCGTAGACCATAAAATAAAAAGAAGAGAAGAGAATATAGTCACTGGATCAAGGAAAACGAAAGGTTGAACCTGGAGAGAAAAAGAGAGAGAAAGGATAAAAAATCAGTTATGTTCTTCAAGTAAAGAATAAACATAACTTGATGATTTCTGATCTGAAAGTGAAAATTTTGAGAATAAATGTGATCTTTAGACTTATTGTGATGAATCTCTCCTGCCTCATTTGCTTGTTGATGCGTCTTTTGTATATTTGTTTGTTGTTGTTATATGACTGGTATTAATTGCTTCCATTGGGCCCTCAATGATCCTGATTATAGCCTTTTTAAACCATTCTTCAATGTATTCTCGCAAAGGATCAACAATCACTTCTCGTTTGACTTTGATTTTAAATAATTCATTTTCATATTCCCTATAATCAATTGAAATATTTTTCAATGTAGTTTCAATATCCTCATTTCTATTGGCATATTCAACAAGCTAATTATCAATGTCATTTTTAGTATACTCAACCATACTATTCAATTTCTCTACTAATAATTTATTTAAATTCTCCACAATTGCTTCGAACTTTTGTCTTGTTTGAAGCATTGAATTTGATATTAACTTTGGATATTCTACTTCAATAGTCCTACCCGCAATATCTAATCCAGTCAATTTAGAATAATCCTTCGTTTTCTTGGATGTCAAGTCATTAATTTCATTTAATAAATCTCTTGATAAATTAATTCTTTGAATCCAACATGCCTTTAATTGATTTATACGAGCTTGAGAAGCTAAATCATTTTTTTTCCTTTCATATTATGTCATTGTTGAAACCTTTATAATAAAAGTGGCAAGTCCATCTTTGAAATATCCTTCATCATTTTCAATATCAGCTTTCAAATATTCTCTATTGTTCTGAATCCTCGAACCAAGAGCAACAAAACTACTTTCTAGATCCCATGTATCTAAAATAAGAGACATTAGTTTCTTTATATTTTGTTCAACATAATGTCTAGTTGCAGTAAGTAAGATTGAGGTCCCTTTTAATATTACAGTTGACTCTGGAGTTTTCTCAAAATTCCTGCTAGGTTGAATTGTTGCAATAGAGGTGGCCAATATTGGTGGTGGAGTTAGAGTGAAATATAATTCTTGTATCATTTCTTTAAGTCTGGAATTTTCATCTTCCATATCATTTATCGAAACATCAAGAGCATCTATTGTAACCTTATGAATCTTAGTAATCCCAAATGGAAGCATCTTGCTAATGTTGGATTACTGAGAGGGGGAGTGAATCAATAATAGAGCAATTTAATCCATTTTAACCATATAATACAAGTGTTATATCAATGTAGCATTATCATCCAATAAATGCAGAGTAAATAAGCAATGAACAAATGAGCAATCATACACATACACAGTACACCAATGTTTTACATGGAAAATCAAAGCGAGAGAAATCCAGAGAATGCTTTTTCTTATATGTCTTGAAGAATTACATTCATTGGAAGCATCAACTTCCTTTGTTTTCCAGCTGCAACTAGAAGGAGGCTCCAAACCCCTTGTTTCTCAGGCTACAACCTGAGGGAAGCTCTAACTCTCCTATTCTCTGGCTACAACAAGAAGGAGGCTACAACCCCCTATGTTCTTCGGCTACAACCACTTGTCATTGCCCCATCCAACAGCCCTGACGTATAAGTAGAATGATGGAGCCACTGTCACACTATCATTGTGAGATATACCATTGTACAATTGTATCAACCTGTACCACTGACCTGTATCCAACCTGTACAACTTCCCTGTAATCAATATATACCTGAACTAAACATGTATCAACAAAAATACAACAGGTACGCGACTTGTAGTGTTGTATCATGCATATGTACGTTCCCTATCTATTATGTATCACGTGTATGTATGTGACCAAACTGTCATGCAACTTGTGTATACCTTCTGAGAACTAGGGTTTCCTTTCTCTTGAAAACTTTTGACCCTCTGTAACTTCTTTCACATAGATCTGTAACATGTCACTACATCCAGACTGTAACTGTACCATATGCATGCATCCTCATATATAACCTTTATCCAAAGCATATATATATATATCTAGTCATGTACCATATATATATATATATATATATCTAGTCATGTACCATATAGGTGTGTGTAATCATGAACAAGTATAATAACCCTCACATGATCTAGTCATCAGACCCTTTCTGATATTCATCCTCTCAATACATAAACCACTTCACAAATACAAGCTCTCAACCATGTACAACAAAAACCCTTAGACATATGCCAAGAAATACAAGATGTTCTTCAACAAGAAGTATCAATGATAAATATATTATCAATGTATTTCTGCAGATCTGACTTATGCAGAAGATCCCATTCAACCACTAGTCTCTCTAGGGAGAATCCTCAAATATCCATAACCATTTCTCATGCATACATCAAAATCTAACAATTCATAGAAATAAGACATACCTTTTGAATCAATGGATAGATCTGATGTATTTGAGCACTGTATATCTTTTAGGGAGGTTGATCTCAAAATTTAGAACCTATGCAACTTAATCTTCTCAAGTTTCATGGATTTACCAACATGTACGCACCCTATACACAACCATCCTACGTACGCCTCAATATGTACGCACCATATACACAACCAACCCACGTACGCCTCAGAAAATAGGGTTTTTTGTATTTGCTGTAATTCTGAGAATTTCACCTTCAACCCTTCGTACTACCTCAGACTTTCACAACTTCAGATGTATCAATGAGTACTTTCAATAAGCCTCACACAAAAAAAGATATTTAATTTGTTCAAGTGTGATTTAATGAGAGAGCCTTGCCTCTTATTTATGCTTTCATGTAGCATTACACTTTCTTTATTTTAGGGAGTTCTCCATTTAAAATTATTTCTTATGAAAACACTTTGGATTTTAGGGGCTTTTATATGACTCATGAGGGTTCTCCAACTTCATATGGCCATAACTCTCTAACCATGAGGAGTGATGTGAAGTTCCATGTACAACTAGAAATGGCGTGACAAGCACTATCCATCTAGGATAGTTTCACTGACAAATTCACTTCCCGTCATCTCATTATTCCACAATTAAGCATGGGTTCTCTAACCATACTTCTAGGATAACTCAATCCACAAAGAATTTTCCCATGAGGGATTTCACCATAAGGGGACCACTTTGGAGTTCATCCATTTGTACTTCTTATAAACCATGACAACACAATAATGAGTCATCTTTTCATCAAACAAAATTGGGTCCAGTACCCAAACCTTTGTGGTGCTGGACTTTCTTCAAGGGTTGACATCAATGACAACCAACCTTAATCAACAATATCCCCCTTTGGCTTTGATGGAAACACTCTGATGCAATATTGAAATCATGGCATGCAATACTGAAGTCATATCACTCATGCTCCCCCTGGAACCATGCCTCTATCCTTTGCATCTCTATGGCCAATGATCCCCCTGGAACCATGCATTTGTCCTCTGCATCCAATAAATCTCTCCCTGTTGGCCCTTGACCAAGTTTTGGGAGTTTCTTGGTCATGTTGACCTAGTTTGGGACTTCGACAACTTGTCGAAGGAGGAGCACAAGACAAAGATGAGATCACGGGATCTCAGCCCCCTTTTGGGCCTCTTTTTGGGTTTGGGGGAATATGTAACGGGAAAGGGATGTCGGCCCATGGGTTTACCCATGTTTAGGCCTATTTTGTATATATAAATAGATCCCTATGCTAGGAAGAAAAAGGAGAGATGAATGAAAGGCTAAGTGTTATATCTAAGTGATGTGAATGTATGCTAAGTGCAAGTAGGGTTTTTGGATGCATTGTGCATGATTGTATGACACTTGGATAGCTGGGTGCAAGTAGTAGTGACAGATTGTGAAAGGCTTAGTGTTGTAACATGATGAAGAAGGATCTAGCGAGCTGTGCAGATCTTATGTCATGTACGGAGTAAGGGTTGGACAATCTGTGTTGTAACAAATTGAATGAAGGAAATAAAGGAGAAGACTTGGTGGATGTATCCCCAGGAGAGGGGTGAACCACATAAACACTGTTTTATCTTGCTTGGTGCTTGTCTAAATATGTTTATGTCTTCTTTGCTAAGGGCTTTGAGATGATTAGATAGATCTTCTTATGCTCAGTGCTAATGATGTATAGAATGTTAGATCTAATGTACATGAATATACTCAGTGCTTGATCGATTACATATAACCCATTTACTTATGATAAGTTATTGTATACGGTAGATTAATGTGGATATTGGGAGGCTATGTTTTATCTGTGAAGTAGATAATGATTGCATGTTAAGGAACTGAAGGTGATAAATGATTTATTAATAAATATAATCACAGATTTGTGTCCCAGCTAAGGTTGTAGACACTTGAGTCCTGCCACCACCCTTGCCTCTACCTCGAGTGAGACTTCATCTGCTTCGCAGGTGTTGCCGAAAGGGCTGGTAGTTAGGGTTTTGTTGTAGCATTGAACCCTGTGTCTGCCCCTATGCCAACAAATGGTTCCGTTTCCGGGACCGAAACTGTGATTGTTGGAAACTAAGGAAGAAGACACTTTGTGCAAAGATTCGATCTAAAAGTTTGAAAGCTTTGTGCGTAGATTTGTTTCCCTAGTACGCAACATTTTACTTGAACTATGAAGCTTTGTGCTAAAGGAAGAAGGCCATATCTGAAGGAAAGAAGCTCGATATGAAGAAAGGATCTTAGATCTAAAGAAAAGAAGCAAGATCTGCAAGATTTGTGCTCTAAGAAAGGTAAAAGTGGAAACCTCTGACTAAAAGAGTTAAGATCTGCAAGATTTATTCTCTGATAAAGGTAAGAATAGTTAAAAAGTCTTAGATCTGAAAGCTTTGTGCTCTGTAAAAGTAAGATAAGTAGAATTTTTTTTTTCTAGAGTATGAATCTAACTATGTTTGATAGATTATCTCCTAGATTAAATCCTAGGGCACTGATAGATGAAAAACGATTTGTTATGAATAGATATGATAAGAATCATGAAAGATATGTTATACCTATGCATCGAAAATATTTTTGGACTAACAAATGGATGCAGTATCCTAAAAATAATTTGTTTCAGGTTAGCTCATACGATCCTAGTGTGTAGTAAAGAAGAGGCTTGGGACCATTTAAAAGGAAGAGAGGATTAACCCTCTATTACAGTTACAGAAGGCCGATCGTTCGAATTCTACTTTGAATGGATAGAAGAGAAATAAAAGTTTGTCATCTGATCATTGGATTGCGCCATAACGAATCAAACAAGAGTTAATGGAGGCTCATACCCATTGCAAGCCAATCGTTGTTGATTTACCTATTTAGCTCGTTGTGCCATGCACCGAGAACACTTTTTCCAAATGCGAATTCGAGCCCACAGACTAAGCCAAGTTTATACAATGATCATTTTTCTCTCGTTCTCTATCTTTACCGTGTCTGAGTTGTTCCCCAATCCCGTGAATTTTTTACCCCGAGTGCATATGACGGAAGCATTGAGCGTTGTAGAGAAAGTCACCGAGGATGTTTTGATCGAATTGATAATAGAGAGAGTCATGTTAGATAAAGGGTTGTCTATAGGTGTACAAGCATCATCGATGAGAGGACTGCAGGCCTCTCCTTCCACTGCCCGATCCGGTCCATCTCGAGCAGCTGATGAGAAATGGATGAAGCACAGAGATGATATCGCGAATGCTAATCTGATTCTGAGCATTATACTTGCTTATATACCACCTCTGAGTGGTGACATCAACCGTGATAGTGTACCCCACAAATTTGAGTATGCTTTGATCACTGCGTACCTTCCGAAAGAAGTGCACGCAGTTCATTCTGACTAGGATAAGATTACCGCGTTGAAGTTCACTAACTTCAACCTCGGCGATAGGAAGGTTTACAATATGATCACCCCTCATAAATATCTGACGTGAACCAAAGGAAAGAACTCTAAGATTATCACTCAATCATGGACCCAGAACCTCGCGCAGTCAATCGTACTTAATGTAAGGAAGATTGTTCACTTCAGGAGGCATCAAGAAGTGAACGTGTGCGTCAAGTTGTTGTTGTCCTGCTATCATGGAGTATAATTATGGTTGAACCGCCACATCACATTGGATATGAATTTGATCAATAGGATCACAGAGCTAAGCATGCAGGGCCCCGACGCACAGGATTTCTACCCCGGAAAGACCGCAGATCACGCTCTCGCCCAGAGGATAAAGGATATGAACAGATATGTAGAGAAGGCAATGCAAGGCTACAATGTAGGCTCTATCCAGAGTGGTACAATGTGCCTTGCCTGTTAGATGATTGCAGGCAAGCTAGTTCGCAAGAACTGACCGACCCAAGTAACCATATTTCTAGTCGACCTCGCAGAGAGGTGCGCGAAGGGCCTACATATTAATTGGGCCAAATACGTGGTGAAACAACTAGAACTGGACTGCAGGGAAGCGCAGGACTAGGGGTACGAGTTCCATTTTAGCTGGATGCTCATATTAATCACTTTCATCGCATGGGAGATGCAGGAAGTTGCAACCTTCCCAGATGTCGATCCCTTTGAACCACTGGCCGCGAAGTTCAGTACGTTGTGGTATTCCAATGACATGAGCAAGCAGTGGAAATAAAATTCCATCTTCCACATGTATTATAACCACTTGAAGGTAGCCATACATGTCACTGATGAAATTTAGCATGGACCACCACTTCATCTACATCATAGCGCGCATTGATGAGCATCACCAAGAGCTACAGTCATACTACAAGTTAACGAAAGATGACCTTGAGGATATTACTAAGGAATGGTTGGTGGACCTCCTTGTTCCAGCAGACCCCGCAGAGATGTCCGATGTTGATAGCCCCGAAAATATGCTAGATACAGCCAAACCTAGAAAGATAAAGAAGACCGAAGAGGTCAACGATTTAGATATCACATCCATAAAGACCGCGTCTATTTCAGTCGAGCATGGGGGTGATGGCACAGAAATAGAATAGAAGAAAGGCGATGTTACACCGCCAAGAGACGAGGGGGATCCCTTGAAGAAAAGGAAGGTTTCCCCTCCGAGACCTTCTTCAAGGAATAAAATGAAAGCGACTAGAACCAAATTCGAGACCACCCTCACCTCAGACGACTTTGACTTCATCGTCACTACACTGAACGATAATTAGTTGGAGATAGCAGAGAAGTAGGAAGCCAAGAAGGAGGTGGTGTTTAGTCACATAAAGGCTGAGCTTCAAGAAGTGCAGCAGGCACTACAGTCCAACCGCGCAGTATCCACTGTGCCCCTGATAGTTGGAACACCAGAACTAGATGATGAGCTCGCTCACTTACACCGGATTTTCAATATAGTTGAAGCTTGCCTTCGACGAGCTCAAGAAGAAATAGTGCAAGCCACCCAGGCTCTGGCTCAAGCACATGGATATCTGCTAGAACATCACAACATTGTAGAACACAAAAAAATTGCTCTCCAAGCAAAGTGGCATGTAGAGAAATCAGAGCTACAACAAAGCAAGGAACAGTTGCTCACCATGCAACTTGAAGTTAAGGAAAGGGTCAATAGAGAACTTCTCTCTATGACAATCGTTGAAGTGAAGACTGAAGAAAAAGTTCCACAGTAGGTGGCACAACTCGAAGAGGTAATCTAGAAGCTCTAGCAGTGCATCGCATATTTAGATCTCCACGCTATACATAAAACCTCTCATGAGATAAGAGATCAGTGAGAAGCAACTGCTTGCAGTGCAGTGGGCAGATTGAAATCTCTTGCTTGGAGTGAAAGAGGCTAAGTAACTAGAGTGCCCAGACATATGAAAACCTTACATAGAATCCAAAATTACAGTCACTGGAATCGTAGCTCCAGGAAGGAAAAAAACATGCGGATACACTACAGGCACAACTAAAGGCCCTGTCAGCAGTAGATAGAATGAAGAGATCTCATGAACAACGCACAACTCAGAAGTAGATTCATATGATTCAAATAAAAGTGATGGAAGTCACTCAACAACTTCAACCTATGCAATAAAAGGCATGCCTGTTGTTTACAGAGGTCGAGAGCCAAGGAGAATATCTAGACCAAGTCGTCCTCATAGCAGAACAATGCTTAGAAGAATCAGTGAACGATGTAGTGATCCAGGAGTTCACCGAGAAAGAGACCACAAAAAAATAGCAAATCGAAGAAGCTCAGACCAAGCTCGAGGCATTTGAGGAAGATTTGGTCAGACCAGACTGACACGGGATGAGTCACAGGTGAGTGTTGGGGGTTTTTGGCCCTCGACCAAGTTTTGGGCATTTCTTGGTCATGTTGACCTAGTTTGGGACTTTGACAGCCTGTCGAAGGAGGAGCACAAGACGAAGCGGAGATCATGGGATCTCGACCCCCTTTTGGGCCTCTTTTTGGGTTTTTGGGTATATGTAATGTGAAAGGGATGTTGGCCCATGAGTTTACCCATGTTTAGGCCTATTTTGTATATATAAATAGATGCCTAGGCTAGGAAGAAAAAGGGGAGACGAATGAAAGGCTAAGTGTTAGATCTAAGTGATGTGAATGTATGCTAAGTGCAAGTAGGGTTTTTGAATGCATTGTGCATGATTGTAAGAGACTTTCATAGCTGAGTGCAAGCAGTAGTAACAAATTGTGAAAGTCTTAGTGTTGTAACGCGAGGAAGAAGGATCTAGCGAGCTGCGTAGATATTTTGTCCTGTGGAGAGCAAGGGTTTGAGGATCTGTGTTGTAACAAATTGAATGAAGGAAATAAAGAAGAAGAGTTGGTAGAAGTATCCCTAGGAGAGGGGTGAACGACATAAACACTATGTTATCCTGCTTGGTGCTTGTCTGAATGTGTTTATGTCTTCTTTGCTTGGTGCTTTGAGATGATTAGATAGATATGCTTATTCTCAGTGCTAATGATGTATAGAATGATAGATATCATGTACATGAATATACTCAGTGCTTGATTGGTTACATCTAACCTATTTACTTATGCTAAGTTCTTGTATATAGTAGATTAGTGTGGATACTACGAGGCTATGTTTTATCTACGAAGAAGATAATGATTACATGTTAAGGAACCGAAGGTGAGAAATGATTTATTAAGTAATGCAATCATAGATCTATGTCCCAGGTAAGGTTTTAGACACTTGAGTCCTACAAACACCCGTGCCTATACCTTGGGTGAGACTTCATCTGCTTCTCAGGAGTTGCCAAAAGGGTCAGTAGTTAGGGTTTTGCTGGTGCAATGTTGTAGTGTTGAACCCTAGGTCTTCCCCTGTTCCAACAAATGTTTCCATTGCCGATACCAAAACTATGATGGTTGGGAACTAAGGAAGAAGAAACTTTGTGCAAAGATTCGATCTAAAAGTGTGAAAGCTCTTTGCGTAGATCTGTTTCCCTAGTAAAAACATTTTACTTAACCTGTGAAGCTCTGTGCTAAAGGGAAAAGGCTAGATCTGAAGGAAAGAAGCCCAATCTGAAGAATGGAGGTTGGATCTGAAGAAAATAAGCAAGATCTGAAAGCTTTGTGCTTTAAGAAAGGTAAAAGTGGAAACTTCTGACTAAAAGAGGTAAGCTCTGCAAGCTCTGTGCTCTGATAAAGGTAAGAATAGTTAAAATGTCCTAGATCTGAAATATTTGTGCTCTATAAAAGTAAGATAAGTAGAAATTTTTGTCTCTAGAGTATGAATCTAGGTATGTTTGATAGATTTTGTCCTAGCTTAGAAACTAGGGAACTAATAGATGAAAAAATATTTTTTATGAATAGATCTGATAAGAATCATGAAAGATATGTTATACCTATGCATAGAAAAGATGTTTGGACTAACAAATGGATGCAGGATCCTAGAAATAATTTGTTTCAGGTTAGCTCATATGATCCTAGTGAGTAGTACAAAAGAAGTTGGGGATCATTTAAAAGGAAGAGAGGATTAACCCTCTGTTACAGTTGCAGAAGATCGGGAGATCTTGCTAAGGAATGCCCTGGTAGAAGACCTAGTTGTCTTTTTTGTAAATCTCTAGACCATGAAGTATTGGATTGCCCCAGAATGATCGCTAAGATTGAAGGAATGAACCTGAATCAAGAGAACCATAAGGCAGATCCAGAAAAGGTAGAAACCCAGAAAGAATAAGAGAAAGTATTGATACAGATGAAAGAAACCTTGAATGACCACCGACATGTCATCTTATCAAAGATCTTCAAAGATAAGGAATGCATCGAAGAAAGAATAGGAGACTTCGACATTGACTGTGTTCTGGATGAGGAAACGTAGATGAATATTATACCAGAGAGAACCTGGGAAGCTATAGGAAGGCCTGCTATGATCCCTTCACTAGGAGGAATAGTTTTATTCAAAGGAAAGCTAGTAAACCTATGTGGAAGGCTCTCTTAGATACCTATGACTGTCAATGGAACTTCAATAGAAGAAGACTTTCAGATTATTAAATTTGTTGAAGAGAGCGCCCCATGTACCATGCTAATAGGAAAACCTTGGATTGATAGAGATCAAACCAGATGAAAGGAAGCAAAAGAAGTTTTGGAATAGAAGAAGCAAGAGTTAAAATACTTTATGACTAGAAGGATCGTGCACTTGATTGAGGAACATGAGATCAGATCATGGATATTTAATACTAGAATCATGGATGTCAAAGCTAATAAAACACTAGAGGATCTTCAGAAGATTGAATTACCTATCCTAGACATAGAAGAAGTATTATCTAGTAACCCTAGGAAATAATTTCAACATTGTGAAGTACCTAAGACCAAATAAGAAAAGAATCAGAATGAGAAAAGCATTACCAAGAAAAATCTCTCTGGAAAGAAGGCTAGAAAGTTAAGAAAGAAAAGGGATAGTACTGAAAGGTTACAGGAGGTTCTAGAGGAGACCTTGCAAAAAGAAAAATTGCAGAATTAGAGCTTTGCCGAGATATCATAATAGTGACACATGGCACTTCGCCATGACGAAGCAAGATAGCCATTGGGGTCGATCTATCCATAATAATTGTTGTTGTCCTGCTATCATGGAAGTCACTCAACAACTTCAACCTATGTAATACAAGGCATGTCTATTGTTTACAGAGGTCGAGAGCCAAGTAGCAGAGCTAGACCAAGTTGTCCTCACAGCAGAACAACACTTAGAAGGACCGGTGAACGATGCAATGATCCAGGAGTTCACCGAGCAAGAGGCCACAACAAAGCAACAAGTCAAAGTAGCTCAGGCCAAGATTGAGGCATTCGAGGTAGATTTGGTCAAACCAGAGTGACACGGGATGAGTCATAGGTGAGTGTTGGGGGCATGTTCGCCCTTGACCAAGTTTTGGGAGTTTCTTGGTCATGTTGACCTAGTTTGGGACTTTGACAACCTGTCGAAGGAGGAGCACAAGATGAAGCAAATATCACGGGATCTCAGCCCGCTTTTGGCCCTCGTTTTGGGTTTTTGGGTATATGTAACGGGAAATGGATGTCAGCCCATGGGTTTACCCATGTTTAGGCCTATTTTGTATATATAAATAGATGCCTAGGCTAGGAAGAAAAAGGGGAGACGAATGAAAGGCTAAGTGCTAGATCAAAGTGATGTGAATATATGCTAAGTGAAAGTAGGGTTTTTGGATGCATTGTGCATGATTGCAAGAGACTTGCATAGCTCAGTGAAATTAGTAGTGACAGATTGTGAAAGGCTTAGTGCTATAAAGCGAGGAAGAAGGATCTAGCGAGCTGCGTAGATCTTTTGTCCTATGTGGAGTAAGGGTTTGAGGCTCTGTGCTATAACAGATTGATTGAAGGAAATAAAGAAGAAGAGTTGGTGGACATAGCCCCAGGAGAGGGGTGAACCACGTAAACACTGTGTTATCTTGTTTGGTGCTTGTCTGAATGTGTTTATGTCTTCTTTGCTTGGTGCTTTGAGATGATTAGATAGATCTTCTTATGCTCAGTGCTAATGATGTATAGAATGCTAGATCTAATGTACATGAATATACTCAGTGATTGATCAGTTACATATAACCTATTTACTTATACTAAGTTCTTTTATACAGTAGATTAGTGTGGATACTGCAAGGCTCTGTTTTATCTGCGAAGTAGATAATGATTGCATGTTAAGGAACTGAAGGTGATAAATGATTTATTAAGTAATACAATCACAGATCTATGTCCCAGCTAAGGTTACATACACTTGAGTCCTGCAAACACCCGTGCCTCTACCTCAGGTGAGACTTCATCTTTTTCGCAGGTGTTGCCAAAGGGCCGGTAGTTAGGGTTTTTTTGGTACGATGTTGTAGCGTTGAACCCTGGGTCTGCCCCTATGCCAAAAAATGGTTCTATTGTCAGTACCAAAACTGTGATTGCTGGGAACTAAGGAAGAAGAAACTTTATGCAAAGATTCAATCTAAAATGGTGAAATCTCTATGCGTAGATCTCTTTCCCTAGTATGCAACATTTTACTTAACCTGTGAAGCTCTGTGCTAAAGGGAGAAGGCTAGATCTGAAGGAAAGAAGCCTGATATGAAGAATGGAGGTCAGATCTGAGAAGAAGAAGCAATATTTGAAATCTTTGTTCTTTAAGAAAGGTAAAAGTGGAAACGTCGGACTAAAAGAGATAAGATCTGCAAGCTCTGTGCTCTGATAAATGTAAGAATAATTAAAAAGTCTTAGATCTGAAATCTTTGTTCTCTATAAAAGTAAGATAAGTAGAAATGTTTGTTTGTAGAGTATGAATCTAGGTATGTTTAACAGATTATGTCCTAGCTTAAAAACTAGGGCACTGATAGATGAAAAAATATTTGTTATGAATAGATCTGATAAGAATCATGAAATATATGTTATACATATGCATATAAAGTATGTTTGGACTAACAGATGGATGTAGGATCGTAGAAAGAATTTGTTTTAGGTTAGATGATACGATCCTAGTGCGCAGTACAAAAGAAGCCGGGGATCATTTAAAAGGAAGAGAGGATTAACCCTCTGTTACATTTGCAGAAGGATGGTACATCTTGCTAAGGAATGCCCTGGTGGAAGACCTAGTTGTCTTCGTTGTAAAGATCTAGACCATGAAATATCGGATTTCCCTAGAATGATCGCTAAGCTTGAAAGAATGAAACTGAATCAAGAGAACCCTAAGGCAGATCCAGAAAAGTTAGAACCCCAAAAAGAATCAGAGAAAGAATTGATACAAATGAAAGAAACCTTGAATGACCACTGACATGTTAGCTTATCAAAGATCTTCAAAGAGAAGGAATGCATCGAAGAAAGAATAGGACACTTTGACACTGACTGCGTTCTGGATGAGGAAACACAGATGAATATTATGCCAAAGAGAACCTGGAAAGCTATAGAAAGGCCTACTATGATCCCTTCACTAGGAGGAATAGGTTTATTCAAACAAAAGGTAGTAAACCTATGTGGAAGGCTCGCTCGGATACCTATGAATGTCAATGGAACTTTGACAGAAGAATACTTTGAGATTATTAAATTTTTTGAAGAGAGAGCCCCATTTACAATGCTAATAGGAAAACCTTGGATTGATAGAGATCAATCCAGACGAAAGGAAGCAGAAGAAGTTTTGGAATAGAAGAAGCAAGAGTTAAAAGACTTTATGGCCATAAGTATCGCACATTTGATTGAGGAACAAGAGAGAAGATAGAAGATATTTAATACTAGAACCTCGGATGTCAAAACTAATAAAACACTAGACGATCCCTAGAAGATTGAATTATGTATCCCAGACACAGAAGAAGTATTATACAGGAACCCTACGAAATAATTTCAATAGTGCGAAGTACCTAAGACCAAAGAAGAAAAGAATTAGAATGAGAAAAGAATTACCGAGATGAAGCTCACTGGAAAGAGGGCTAGAAAGTTAAGAAAGAAAAGGGCTAATACTGAAAGGTTACAAGAGGTTCTAGAGGAGACCTCGCAAAAAGAAAAATTGCAGAATTTGAGCTTCGCCGAGATATCATAATAGCGACACATGGCACTTTTCCATGACGAAGCAATATAGTCGTTGGGGCTGATCTATCCATTCGACTTATGCTCTGACCAGATAGAAAAGAAATAAAGGTTCATCATCCAACCATTGGACCATGCCATAACGAATCAAACAGTAGTAAATCGAGGCTCATACCCATTGCAAGCCAATTGTTTTTGATTTACCTATTTAGCTCGTCGCGCCATGCACCAAGAACACTTTTTCCAACTGCGAATTCGAGCCCTTAGACTAAGCCAATTTTATATAGTGATCATTATGCTCTTGTTCGCTATCTCATTACCATGTCTGAGTTGTTCCCCAATCCTATGAATTGATTACCCCGAGTGCGTATGTTGGAAGCATTGAGCGCTGCAGAGAAAGCCACCGAGGAAGTTTTGATCGACTTTATGACAAAGAGAGTCATGTCAGAGCGAGGTTTGTTTACAGGTGTACAAGCATCATCGATGAGAGGACTGCAGACCTCTGCTTCCACTGCTCGATCTAGTCCATCCCGGCTAGCTGATGAGAAATAGATGAATTATAGAGACAATATCGTGAATGCTAAGCTGATTCTGAGCATTATACCTTCTTATCTACCACCTCTGAGCAGCACCATCAACCGTGACAGTGTACCCCACAGATTTGAGTATGCTTTGATCACTGCGTACCTTCCGAAAGAAGTGTACACAGTTCGTTCCGACCAGGATAAGCTCATCGCATTGAAGTTTAATGACTTCAACCTCGGAGACAAGAAGGTTTACAGTATGCTCACCCCTCATAAATATATGACGCGAACAAAAGGAAAGAACTCCAAGATTATCGCTCAATCATGGACCCAGAACCTCGCATAGTCAACCCTACTTAATGTAATGAATATTTCTCACTTCAGGAGGCATCAAGAAGTTAATGCGTGCATCAATTTACTGTTTTTTTTCTATCATGGAGGATAATTATGGTTGAACTGTTGCATCACAGTGGATCCAAATTTGATCAATCGGATCACAGGGCTAAGCATGCAGGGCCCTGATGCACAGGATTTCTACCCCAAAAAGACCGTAGATCGCGCTCTCACCTAGAGGATAAAGGATACGTATGGAGATGTAGAGAAGGGAATACGAGGCTACAATGTAGCCTCTATCTAGAGTGGCACAATGCACCTTTCCTGTTAGATGATTGCAGGCAAGCTAGTTCCCAAGAACCGACTGACCCAAGTAACCAGATTTCTAGTCGACCTCGCAGGGAGGTGCGCGGAGGGCCTACATATAAATTGGGCCAAATACTTGGTGAACCAACTAAAAATGGACTACATGGAAGTGCAGGACCAAGGGTACGAGTTCCATTTTATTTGGTTTCTCATATTAATCACTTTCATTACATGGGAGATGCCATAAGGTGCAACCTTCCCGGATGTCGAGCCCTTTGAACCAATGGCCACAAATTTTAGTACGCTGTGGTATTCCAGCAAAATGAACAAGCAGTGGAAACAAAATTTCATCTTCTACATGTATTATAACCACTTTAAGGTAGCCATATAGGCCATGCCTCACATAACCCCGAGCACACTTCACAGATTTAGGCCATTAATGAAATTCAATGCAGACTGCCACTTGATCTATATCACAGCGTGTGCTAATGAGCATCACCAATAGCTAGAATCATACTACAAGTTAATGGAAGATGACTTGGAGGAGTTTAATAAGGAATGGTCGACAGACCTCCTTGTTCTAGCAGACCCCGCAAAGATGTCCGATGTTGACAACCCCGAAACTACACCAGATACAGCCAGACCTAGAAAGATAAATACGACTGAAGAGTTCGATGATTTAGATAGCACATCCATAAAGACCACGTCTATTTTAGCTGAGCAAGGGGGTGATGGCATAGAAATAGAACAAAATAAAGGCAAGGTTTAACCGCCAAGAGATGAGGAGGATCCCTCAAAGAAAAGGAAGGTTTCCCCTATGAAACCTTGTTCAAGGAAGAAAATGAAAGCAACTAGAACTAAATTCAATACCACCCTCACCTCAGATGACTTCGACTTCATCGTCGCTGCACTGAATGATTATTCACTGGAGATAGCTGAGAAGTATGAATCCAAGAAGGAGGAGGTGTTTAGTTGCATCAAGGTCAAGCTTCAAGAAGTGCAGCAGGCACTACAGTCCAACTGCACAGTATCCACTGCACCCATGACAGTTGGAACACTAGAACTAGTTGATGAGCCCACTCAATTACACCAGATTGTTGATAAAGTTGAAGCTCATGTTATCAGATAAATCAGTATATGCAAACATTCACAGATCTCCCTAGATCCACCTAGATCTAGAACAAAACAGGATAGGACATGACACTTCCCCTAAGTTACAATCATTGAATTTATCATTGAGAAAGGAGTAAATGACATACCTTTAGATATCACTTCCTTATGTCTCTGGTGTCCCTGCTTCTCTTTGGTAGTCTTGAGATATCAGATCTACAATGACACAAATAGACCAAGGTGAAAGAAACAATAATATATTCAATGAAGACCTAAACATGTGAACAAGGAGTCATGTAATAAAATAAGAATGATTTTATGGGAAAGCGACATGCCACTGTATTTATATTAAATGAAAGCATAAGATACAACCAGATTTCCTTGATGTCACAAGATTCCTTTCGGTGGTCCTTCATTCCAACACACACACTTTCTCCACACTTGCATGAAGAAGATCTGTTGTGGCTTGATAAGCAAATGGAGGCCTCAAGCATCAATTCAAACAATATTCCTCACACAATTCTGAATCAATTCCTTCATCAATTCTTTATTCAATATTTCCTAACCTCTTTCTTGAGAAACCTTTCATTATATAGGAGAAGGATATTTGGTTAAAGGGATGACAATGATCCCAATAAATCTGAGAAGTCAGTAGGATGCAAACCATGTGAATGCCAACTCATTTTCTAGAAGATCCTCTTCTAGAACCTTCGTAACTTCCTCTTCCTTTTAAGCTTTGAAGCAGGTTCACACCCTACCTATAGAGCAGACTATGAACATCTCGCACTCCAAGTATAGGGTTTCTTGCGAGAATCGGGGTTTCTCGCACCCTACAATACATGTATCCTGTGAACTCATCTTAAAAATATGTTTTGTAGAAGAATACTACAGTCACTTTTCTCAGGCAAAAGGTCCTTATGAGAGCCTGAACACATAACTATAGAGACATCACCAGAGTGACAAAAATAATGTGTAACAGAATGCCCCCCAAAGTATGAGGCTGGAACTCGTGACAACCGAAATACTTTGTAAAATGTGTGTGTGTGTCAAAAACAAGGATCACACCTAATCATAAATCTGCAAACAATCAAGCATCTGCAGAATATAATACCAATTATGAGGTAGGCATTCCCATGCTCAGACCATAAATGAATGAAATCATAAATGTAGGCCATGGCCACCAATCATACACCATGGATCCATGTCATCAAAATGCTACATAGACACCAGGAATACACTGTGGATCTATGTGTTAGAAGACTCACATTAGGACATAGCCATGTGAAATAAAAAGTGGATATATGTGTCAATACAAATCATAAATTCTCCAGCGCAACCTAGGCCAAAAATATGAGACCTAGGGCCTTCAATCCCGTCGTCTGAAAGTACAAATCTAGCCATGTGATTACATGTGTCGAAGTCGAACATGGTAGAAACCACTTGATTATCGGTCATTGATGAAAATCGTTAACAAGTGTGAGGGAAATCACCATTGATGTCAATGAATCCCAAGGTACCTAAGTACAATCCGAAAGAATGTAAATAAATCAGCTAAAGTCAAACACTCGGCATAATCTCTCGATCAGGGACCAATGATGTGAATCGACTGTCGAAAGTGAAGAGACCTGCCATTAAGGCATGTAGGTTCTAAGGTACTAAATGATTTCTAATTCTTATTCCTGAATAATGAGTTGGATTCGACAGAAAAAGACATGTCACAGGAGGGCCTTGATGTATCCCCCATCAATGCCATGAAATAAGTAACAGATTTTGAGGGAAATTCAAATTATGAATATGATTTGAAATAGACACAGGGAAGGCCGACATGGTAAGAATTGACAACTGCAGATGACCGACTCAATGGAGGGTTTGTTTGAACTTCTCTTGAACATATGAACGACACGACAATGGTCTTGGTAGCATTGACTCAAAGACAACCCAAGATATGACCTTGTAGTAAGTCAGACGAGAGACAAATGGATTTCCCAACCTGGATTCAAATGACGAACAGGGGGTGTCATGTTCAAGATAGACACTTACTTCCATTAATACAAATACCAAAACACATCCCTTTCCCAAAATCCCCCCCACTATTTCTGGTGAGTACCTATTTATTTTTACACAAGCTTGAGGAGGATAACATATACTTGTCGATGTAAGCTCATCCTTTGGACGAGTCCCTCGGAGTACATTTAACGAACCTTAGGAAGGAGTGGTTTGGTCCCATAAAGGGCCTTTCGATGTTTGTTTAACGAGTCCAAATATAAAAAATTCAGGGGTTTTTCATGTTTTGAGAGTCTGAAAAACACTTAAAGAGAACTCTCCCAGTTCCTTTTTTGTAAATTAGTTTGACGAGACTGAAAAAGTGATAAACTATCACTCATCAAATGTTTTCTTCAAATATTTTTACGACCATGAAAAGAACAAATATCGTTGGACAATCTTTTCATTTTTATGGAGCGTGAAAAGAGCTTAAATGATACTCCCTTATTTTCGTCATTTTCGTGTTACCATGACGAGTACGAAAATAGGAGAAAAGTATACTCGGTTGTGTTCTCATGTATTTTCGAGCGCGAGAACGAACGAAGACTGAGCTCGAGGTTTTTCCTACAAAACCCTAAAAAGGTATTCGTACATGGGACGAAAAAAGGAAACAATACTCGTACACCTTTGTTTGGACTTCTAGGTCACCTACCTACTAAAAACCATACTGACAAGGCCATTAGGGTATTAGGTTTTTAAGAAAAATAATAAAAATAACGTAAAAAATCAATGAGAAATAGTAAAAAAGTGAATAAATATGGGTGAAAATCCCTTTTTACCATTTCATTGTTACTTTGTCAAAAAATTGTCCAACACACCTCTTTTTTCCCCAAATTTATTTTCTCGATTGCGGGAGGTACAAGTGATCATTCTGAAAATGGTTTTGGCCAAAGAGGTAATCTCCTGATTCTTCAACTTTTTCATGGATTAAAATTGAATTTTATTGGAAAATTTAAGTGTTTGAGTCCATTTTAGCGCCAGTGGGTGTGCTCAAACATTCTCGCAGGTGGGCCATTTGAGACCTGCAAGAATCTCGCACTGTGTGCAAGCTTCACCTGCGAGGGCCGAAAAATGGATTTTCATGCATGTTTTTACTCAACAAAAATTTATGTAAGAGGTTAAATCAAGTTGTTGACTTCCTTCTCATGGATCCATTGCAGCTATTGATCATCACGATGTTGGAATGGAGGGAAAGAGAACACGAGGAGGATGATTCCATTGTCAGAAATGATCTGGGTACAGTTGTTGCCCTCCAGGAATGTGGGCTCTTTAAATTTTTAAAGATCTCGGGAATGAGAGCCCAACTCAGGTTGTAAGAGTACCTGGTCCACATGTGGGATGTGGATCAATATGTATTTCATGTAGGGGTCCACATGCTTACACTAGATATCGAGGATATCTATTTTCTGATGGGGTTGTCATGACATGGATACCATGCTACTCTGACCAGAGGTAGATGTTACACATCATTTTCATCATCCCTATGACCGTTAATGATGTAAACCTATCTGTTGCCTTTAGAGGGGTCAGTGGCCTGAGTTCCTGAAGAGAGAAGGGAGAATAACTTTTCCTGAGAAAAGAAGTTGCATTTTCCCTTGTAAAAACCCTGTAAAAAAGGAAGTTCGCAGGTTGCTATATAGGCAAGGTGTGAGAATGCCTGATTCTCGCAGGTTGCACCATAGCTAGGGTGAGAGATGTTCACAGGTTTATCTATAGGCAAGGTGCTAGAATGCCTACATGTGGGAAAAACAAGTGTTTTCTCGAATCTTCTAGAAGGAGAAACTTNCTACATGTGGGAAAAACAAGTGTTTTCTCGAATCTTCTAGAAGGAGAAACTTCTATGGTGAGGTGGCATCTGAATGGTTTGGATCTTACTCGCTTTCATGATTTAGTGGGATCATCCTAACCTCCTCACCTTATCCTCTTCAAATTATAAAAGGAGAGGAGATCTCATGGAGAAGGTGAGCTTTTGAGCTTGGAGCTTTTGGGATTAGCTTGGATTGGATTGAGTTTTGGAGATTTTTAGCTTGGCTAGATGAGCCACTTTGTCAAGATAGATTGTGAATATTATCAGATCTCTGCTCTCAGAATTCTTGGAGTGAAAGTGTATGGGGAATAAAGGACAGTTGGAAGGGACCTTACAACATCAAGTCCATGGTTGTAATCTCTCTTTCACATTTAATATGATACAGTAATATGATTCTTTCCTATAAAGCTTGTTCTATTTTATTGTATGATTCCTTGATCACATACATAGGTTTATATTGAGTTTATGCTATTTCTATCACTTTGGTTGGTTGCGTTCTTTTGCAGGATCATCATTATATGAGCATTGAAACAGAGCTAGGATGGTGATAGTGAGAGGAAGCGACATTTAAAAGGTATTTCACTTATCGCTCTTTAGTTAGTAAACTCAATATCTAAAACTTAAGGAAAGCTTCATGTTTTGGTGTGTTTTGTTCTAGATCTAGGTGGATATAGGGAGATCAGTTAGTGTCTGCACCTACCGATTAGTCCTATAACAGTAGAGGCAGAAAACTTCCTATCATCGAGTATGTCTGCCAATTTTGTGTTCCCAAGGTAGAGAGAAGAAAGGGTAAGGTCATCATCTGGGGTGTCCAAAATATGACCTTGCAGACTATATTGTTTACCATTTCACGCATGGCCAGGATTGTTGCTCTGCACATGGCTCTCCAAATCTATTTCCAATATGCAATAGAGTGCACAGAGCCTCAGGTTTTCAACTGGTCGGACGCAATTCTCCACAGTATGAAGAGGCAACTAACAAAGTGCAGAAGGGGTAACCTGAAGAAGTTTGGGTACGGGTCACTTTTGGTGTCATTCTTCCTTGAGAGGTCCCACTGCTACATCTATAGGTAGATTGGGGTTTACTGGCCCCACAGGATCGGAGGATGCTGAGGTGGTGTAACCTCATGGCTCGGCTCATAGCAGGGTCTATAATCAAATATAACGATTCATTTTTTGACTGGTTGAGGCCCCAGGTGCTGATGATCGATGACTATGCATATGATAGCTTGGATTTTCGAGGAGATATGGATTTGGTTCTTCATAAGGATGCTCAGTGGGGTGACTTAGGTAAGAAGTACACATTTTGTTCTTTTTTTAATGTTTTTGCAAATTTTATTATGTAAAATGTTTTTATCTCTTTGATCCAAGGACTAATCAAAAATTTCTTTTGATGACACAGATGTGGGGTTGTATCAACCTCCAAGAACGTCTCCCATTCAAATATGAGGAGAAGTGGCTCCAGTAGAAAGATGGGATGTTGAGGACTACGAGGCAGTTGAACAAAACTTAGAGGAACTGACTGCGGATGTCCCGGACATCACTATTGGGGAGATCCCAAAGCGTTATCAGCACCATACTGTGGGCATGTCTGAGTCTCTTAGTCGATTGTTTCGTAGGGTAGCCCGAGTAGTTGTATGTTACCATGAGCGTCATCCATTATGCTAATTTGTAGAAGCCATGGGCTTCATATATTTTGATATTTTGGTCCTTGGACAAAAACTTTTTGTAAAACTTTTGATCGTTATATA
>SNQJ01S0037625.1:25218-49563 GCA_010110895.2 Picea sitchensis
TATTTTGTTTTGTATAATACATGTGATGTGTGATTGGTTTTATGAAAGTATCAGATATCTGTCTAACACATAATTAGCTAAAGCATCTGTCAATGTATTTAGACATCTAGGAATGTGTTGATATTCGATATAATCAAAATGACGTTCCAAAAGGTGAATTCGTAGATATAGCCACAATAAAGTAGGACTTCGAATAGCATAGACATTACTTAACTGTAGCACTACTAGCTACAAATCAAGTCGTATAAATAGGCGACGGATACCAAGCGAAATAGCATTAGTCAACAACTTGATGATGACGCTATATTCTGTGATATTATTGGTCACACGACCGAGGAAAACACCTGTGAGAATCAGGGTTTCTCGCACCCTACAATACATGTAGCCTGTGAACTCATCTTAAAAATATGTTTTGTAGAAGAAGACAAAAGTCACTTTTCTCAGGCAAAAGTTCCTTATGAGAGCCTGAACACATAACTATAGAGACATCACCAGAGTGACCAAAATAATGTGTAACAGCTTTCCTTTGACGGGCTCAAGAAGAAACAATGCAAGCCACCCAGGCTCTGGTGCAAGAACATGGATATCTACAAGAACATCAAAACAATACATAACGAGAAAAACTTGCTCTCTAAGCAAAGTGGGATGAAGAGAAAGAAGACCTACAACAAAGCAAGGAACAGTTTCTCATCGAGCAACTTGAAGTTAAGGAAAGGGTCAATAAGGCACTTCGCTCTGTGACAATCGTCAAAGTATAGACCAAAGAACGAGTTCCACACCAAGTGCAACAACTTGAAGAGGTAATCCAAAAGCTCCAGCAGTGCATCACATATTTAGAGCTCTGCGTTGTACCTGAAACCCCTCATGAGATAAGAGACCAATGAGAAACAAATGCTCATACCAAAGTTGGAAGATTAAAAGCTATTTCCTTGGAGTGCAAGAAGCTAAGTAACCAGAGTGCCCAGAAATATGAAAACCTTACAGAGAATCCAGAATTACAGGCACTGGAGTCGCAGCTCCAGGAAGAAAAAACACATGCAGATACACTACAGGCACGGCTGAAGGCCCTGTCAATAATAGATAGAATGAAGAGATCTCATGAAAAACTCACAACTCAGAAGAAGATTCACATGATTCAAAGAAAAGTGATGGAAGTCACTCAACAAATTCAACCTATGCAATACAAGACATGTATGTTGTTTACAGAGGTTGAGAGACAAGGAGAAGAGCTATACCAAGTTGTCCTCACAACAGAACAATGCTTAGAAGGACTGGTGAATGACGCAGTGATCTAGAAGTTCACTAAGCAAGAGGCCACATCAAAGAAGCAAGTCGAAGTAGCTTGGGCCAAGATCGAGGCGTTCGAGTTAGAGCTGGTTAGACCAGAGTGACACGGGACGAGTCACAGGTGAGTGTTGGGGGCCTGTTGGCCCTTGACCAAGTTTTGGGAGTTTCTTGGTCATGTTGACCTAGTTTGGGACTTTGACAGCCTGTCGAAGGAGGAGCGCAATATGAAGCATAGATCACAGGATCTCAGCCCCCTTTTGGGCCTCTTTTTGGGTTTTTAGGTATATGTAACAAGAAAGGGATGTCGTCCCATGGGTTTACCCATGTTTAGGCCTATTTTGTATATACAAATAGATGCCTAGGATAGGAAGGAAAAGGGGAGACAAATGAAAGGCTAAGTGCTATATCTAAGTGATGTGAATGTATGTATGTTAAGTGCAAGTAGGGTTTTTGGATGCATTGTGCATGATTGTAAGAGACTTGCATAGCTGAGTGCAAGTACTAGTGACAAATTGTGAAACACTTAGTGTTGTAACGTGGAGAAGAAGGATCTAGCAAGTTGCGTAGATCTTCTGTCCTCTATGGAGTAAGGGTTTGAATCTTTTTGATGTAAAATATTGACTAAAGGAAATAAAGAAGAAGAGTTGGTGGACGTAGCCCCAGGAGAGGGATGAACCACATAAAGACTGTGTTATCTTGCTTGGTGCTTGTCTGAATGTGTTTATGTATTCTTTTCTTAGGGCTTTGATATGATTAGATAGATTTGCTTATGCTTAGTGCTAATGATGTATAGAATGTTATATCTAATGTACATGAATATACTCAGTGCTTGATCGGTTACATCTAACCTATTTACTTATGCTAAGTGATTGTATACGATAGATTAGTGTGGATACTGCGAGGCTTTGTTTTATCTGCGAAGTAGATAATGATTGCATGTTAAGTAAATGAAGGTGCTAAATTATTTATTAAGTAATACAATCACATATCTGTGTCCCAGCTAAGGTTGTAGACACTTGAGTCCTGCAACCACCCGTGCCTCTACCTCGGGTGAGACTTCATCTTCTTCAAAGGTGTTGTCGAAAGGGTCGACAGTTAGGGTTTTGTTAGTGCGATGTTCTAGCATTGAACCCTGGGTCTACCCCTGTGTCAACAAATGGTTCTATTGCTAGTACCGAAACTCTAATTGTTGGGAACTAAGGAAGGAGAAACGTTGTGAAAATATTCGATCTAAAAGTGTGAAAGCTTTGTGCGTAGATCTATTTCCCTAGTACATAGCATTTTACTTAACCTGTGAAGCTTTGTGCTAAAGGGAGAAGGCTAGATATCAAGGAAAGAATCCTGATCTAATGAATGGAGGCCGGATCTGAAGAAAAGAAGAAAGATCTGAAAGATTTGTGCTCTAAGAAAGGTAAAATTGGAAACTTCTAACTAAAAGAGGTAAGATCTGCAAGCTCTGTGCTCTGATAAAGGTAAGAATAGTTAAAAATTCTTAGATCTGAAATCTTTGTGCTCTATAAAAGTAAGATAAGTAGAAATTTTTGTTTCTAGTGTATGAATCTAGGTATGTTTGATAGATTATGTCCTGGCTTAAAAACCGGGGCACTGATAGATGAAAAAATATTTGTTATGAATAGATATGATAAGAATCATGAAAGATATGTTATACCTATGCATCGAAAAGATGTTTGGACTAACAAATGGATGCAGGATCCTAGAAAGAATTTTTTTCAAGTTAGCTCATATGATCCTAGTGTGCAGTACAAAAAATGTTGGGGATCATTTAAAAGGAAGAGAGGATTAACCCTCTATTACAGTTGCAGAAGGCTGGGACATCTTTCTAAAGAATACCTTGGTGGAAGACCTAGTTGTCTTTGATGTAAATCTCTAGACCATGAAGTATTGTATTTCCCTAGAATGATCGCTAAGCTTGAAGGAATGAACCTGAATCAAAAGAACCCTAAGGAAGATCCAGAGAAGGTAGAACTCCAGAAAGAATAAGAGAAAGTATTGATACAGATGAAAGAAACCTTGAATGACCACTGACATGTCAGCTTATCAGAGAAATTCAAAGAGAAGGAATGCATTGAAGCAAAAATAGGAGACTTCGACATTGACTGTGTTCTGGATGAGGAAACACAGATGAATATTATGCCAGAGAGAACCTGGGAAGCTATAGGAAGGCATGTTATGATCCCTTCGCTAGGAGGAATAGGTTTATTCAAATGAAAGCTAGTAAATCTATGTGGAAGACTTGCTAGGATACCTATGACTGTCAATGGAACTTCGACAGAAGAAGAATTTGAGATTATTAAATTTGTTGAAGAGAGTCCCATGTTTACCATGCTAATAGGAAAACCTTGGATTGATAGAGATAAAGCCAGATGAAAGGAAGCAAAAGAAGTTTTGGAATAGAAGAAGCAAGACTTTATGACCAGAAGGATAACACACTTGATTGAGGAACATGAGAGTAGATCACATATATTTAATACTAGAATCTTGGATGTCAAAGCTAAGAAAACACTAGAGGATCCTCAAAAAATTGAATTACCTATCCCAAACATAGAAGAAGTATTATCCAGGAACCCTAGGAAAGAATTTCAACAGTCCGAAGTATCTAAGACCAAAGAAGAAAAGAATCAGAATGATAAAATCATTACCAAGACGAAGCTCACTGGAAATAAGGATATAAAGTTAGGAAAGAAAAGGGCTAATACTAAACGGTTACAGGAGGTTCTAGAGGAGACCTTGCAAAAAGAAAAATTGTAGAATTAGAGCTTCGTCGAGATATCATAATAACGACACATGGCACTTCACTATGAAAAATCAATATAGCCGTTGGGGCCAATCTATCCATTTGACTTCTTCTCCGAACGGACAGAAAAGCAATAAAGGTTCATCATTCGACCATTGTACCATGCCATAACGAATCCAACAGGAGTTAATGGAGGCTCGTACCTGTTGCAAGCCAACAATTGTCGATTTTCCTATTTAGCTCGTCGTGCCACGCATCGAGAACACTTTTTCCAACTGACAATTCGAGCCTATAGACTAAGCCGATTTTATACAGTGATCATTGTTCTCTCGTTCTATATCTTATTATCGTGTCTGAGTTATTCCCCGATCCCACAAATTGTTTACCCCGAGTGCGTATGTGGGAAGCATTGAGCATTGTAGAGAAATCCGTCGAGGAAGTTTTGATCGACTTGATGATATAGAGAGTCATGTCGGAGTGAGGGTTGTCTACAGGTGTACAAGCATCATCGACGAGAGGACTGCAGACCTCTCCTTCCACTACTCAAGCTGGTCCATCTTGGCCAGCTGATGAGAAATGGATGAAGCATAGAGATGATATCGCAAATGCTAAGTTGATTCTAAGCATTCTACCTACTTATCTACCACCTCTGAGTGACATCATCAACCGTGACAGTGTACCCCGCAAATTTGAGTATGCTTTGATCATTGCATACCTTTCGAAAGAAGTGTACGCAGTTCATGTCGACCAGGATAATCTCACCACATTGAAGTTCGATGACCTCAACCTCGGAGACAAGAAGGTTTAGAGTATGCTCACCCCTCATAAATATCTAACATGAACCAAAGGAAAGAACTCCAATATTATCGCTCAATCATGGACCCAGAACCTCATGCAGTCTACCCTACTTAATGTAATGAAGATTCCTCGCTTCGGGAGGCATCAATAAGTGAATGTGTGCGTCAAGATTCCGTTGTCCTGCTATCATGAAGGATACTTATGGTTGAACCGTTGCATCAAAGTGGATCTGAATTTGATCAATCAGATCACAGGGCTAAGCATGCAGGGCCCCGACCCATAGGATTTTTACCCTGGAAAGACCGAAGATTGCGCTCTCACCCAGAGGATAAAGGATACGTATGGAGATATAGAGAAGGTCATGCGAGGCTACAAGGTATCCTCTATCTAGATTGGTGCAGTACACCTTTCCTGTCAGCTGATTGCAGAAAACTATTTCGCAAGAACCAACCGACCCAAGTAACTGAATTTGTAGTCGACCTCGTAAGGAAGTGCGTGGAGAGCCTACATATGAATTGGGCCAAATACTTGGTGAACCAACTAAAACTGTACTTTAGGGAAGTGAAGGACCAAGGGTACGAGTTCCATTTTAGTTGGATGCTCATATTAATCACTTTCATCGCATGGGAGAGGCCAGAAGGTGCAACCTTCCTGGATGTTGAGCCCTTTGAACCATGGGCCGTGAAGTTCAGTACGCTGTGGTATTCCAGCAACATGAAAAAATAGTGGCAATCAAATTTCGTCTTCGACATGTATTATAACCAGCTGAAGGTAACATGCCATGCCTTGCATAACCCCGAACACACTTCACAGATTTAGGCAATTGATGAAATCAACACGGACCACCACTTCATCTACATCACAGCGCACATTGATGAGCATCGCCAATAGCTACAGTCATACTACAAGTTAACAAAAGATGACTTGGAGGAGATTACCAAGGAATGGTCGGTAGACCTCCTTGTTCGAGTGGACCCCACAGAGATGTCTGATGTTGACAGTCCTAAAACTGTGTCGGATACAGCCAGACCTAGAAATATAAAGAAGACCAAAGTGGTTGATGATTTCGATAGCGTATTCATAAAGACCATGTCTATTTCAGTCAAGAAAGGGGGTGATGGCACAAAAACAGAACAAAAGAAAGACGAGGTTACAACGCCAAGAGACGAGGAGGATCCCTCTAAGAAAATGAAATTTTCCCCTCCAAAACCTTCTTCAAGGAAGAAAATGAAAGCAACTATAACCAAATTTGAGACCACCCTCACCTCAGATGACTTCGACTTCATCATCACTGCACTGAATGATGCTTCATTGGAGATAGAAGAGAAGTAGGAAGCCAAGCAGGAGGAGGTGTTCAGTCTCATCAAAGTCGAGCTTCAAGAAGTGCAGTAGGCACTACAGTACAGTCGTGTAGTACCCTTTACGCCCCGTTGGGGCCAATCTATCCGTTCGACTTATTCTCTGAACGGAAAGAAAAGAAATAAAGGTTGATCATCCGAATGTTGGACCATGCCATAACGAATCAAAAAAGAGTTAATGGAGGCTTATACCCATTTCAAGACAACCATTGTCGATTTACCTATTTATCTCATAGCGCCATGCACCGAGAACACTTTTTCCAACTGAGAATTCGAGCCCATAGACTAAGCCGAGTTTATACAGTGATCATTTTTCTCTCGTTCTCTATCTCATTAACATGTCTGAGTTGTTCCTCAATCCGACGAATTTTTTACCCTGAGTGCGTATGTTGAAAGCATTGAGCGTTGCAAAGAAATCCACTGAGGAAGTTTTGATCGACTCGATGACAGAAAGAGTCATGTCGGAGCGAGGGTTTTCTATAGGTGTACAAGCATCGTCGAAGAGAGTACTGGAGGCCTCTCCTTCCATTGCTCGATCTAGTACATCCCGGCTAGCTGATGAGAAATGGACGAAGCACAGAGACGATATCACGAATGCTAAGCTGATTCCGAGAATTCTACCTAATTATCTACCACCTATGAGCGGTGCCATCAACCGTGATAGTGTACCCCACAAATTTGAGTATTCTTTGATCACTGCACACCTTCCGAAAGAAGTGCACTCAGTTCGTTCTGACCAGGATAAGCTTACTGTGTTGAAGTTTAGTGACTTCAACCTCAGTGACAGGAACATTTATAGTATGCTCGCCCCTCATAAATATATGACGTGAACCAAAGGAAAGAACTCCAATATTATCGCTCAATCATGGACCCAGAACCTTGCTAAGTCAACCCTACTTAATGTAAGATTGCTCACTTCGGGAGGCATCAAGAATTGAATGCGTGCATCAAGTTCTTGTTGTCCTGCTATCATGGAGGATAATTATCGTTGAACCGCCGCATCACAGTGGATCCGACTTTGATCAATTGGATCATAGTGGCTAAACATGTAGGGCCCCGACGCATAGGATTTCTACCACGGAAAGACCACAGATCGTTCTCTCGCCCATAGGATAAAGGATACGTACAGAGATGTAGAGAAGGGCACATGAGGCTACAAGGTAGCCTCTATCCAGAGTGGTTGTTGTCCCTTGACCAAGTTTTGAGGAATACTTGGTCATATTTGACCGTTTTCGGTACTTCGACATCCAGTCGAAGAAGGAGCGCATGGCAAAGAAGAGATCACAGGATCTCTACCCCTTTTTAGGGATTTTTGGGATTTTTGGGAATATTGTAATGGGAAAGGGATATTGGCCCTTATTTAGGCCTTTTGTATGTATAAATAGAAGGATAGGAGATGCATATGAAAAAAGGGTGTGTGATGTAAAGTGAATGGCTTAGTGCATAAAATATATCTATGTGATTAGACGTCTATGTGACTGTAAGAGATCTGTGCCTACTATAAGTATTGTAAGTGCTGAGTGCACGGTTCAGGGGAGGACTTAGTGCTTGGATCTACCCAAGGAAAGAGGATCTAGCGAGCTGCACAGATCTCGTGTCCTAGGAAGGGTAGGATCTTGAAGGCTTGGTGATGTAACTTGGTTTACATAAGATAATAACAAAACAAGACTTTGTGGACATAGCCCCAGGGTGGGGGTGAACCACGGTAACTCTGTGTACTGTGTTGATGTGTTTGTCTCTCTCTTGCTAAGTGCTCTGATATGTTTAGATAGATCTATTGATGCTTTGTGCTTATGATATATGAATGCATGCTAGATATGATACATAAGATGCTAAGTTCTTAATCTATTAAGTATAACCTGTTCATCATTGCTAAGTGCTAGATCTGAGTAATTGTTGTGGTACTCTATGCTTTCTGCGAAGTGTATTAATGAATGTATGTTAAGGAATAAATGATGCTAAGTGCACTGTAAGAAATATAATCACAGATCTGTGTCCTAGCTAAGGTTGCAGACACTTGATTCCTTCAACCACCCCTGCCTCTACCTCAGGTGAGACTTCATCTGCTTCGCAGGTGTTGCCGAAAGGGCTGGTAGTTAGGGTTTTTTTGGTGTGCTCTTGAGTGTTGAAACTTGGGTTTTCCCCTCTGCCAACAAATGGTTCCATTGCCGGGACCTGAAACTTTGATTGCTGGGAACTAAAGAATAAAAAATATTGTGTGAAATAAGCTATGTGCGTAGATTTGTTGCCCTAGTGTGCAATATTATGTTTGACCTGTGAAGATTTGTGCCAAGAAAAAGACGTCAGATTTGAAGGGAAAGTTCATATCTGAAGGGAAAATGTCAAATATGAAGAAAAGAGGTCAGATCTAAAGGGAAAAGGTCAGATCCGCAGGAAAAGAAGTCAGATCTGCGAAGAAAAAGGTTAGATCCACAGAAAAGAGGTAAGATCTGTAAGCTCTGTGTCCTGATAACGGTAAGAATAGTTAAAAGTTTTTATATTTGAAATCTTTGTGCTCTATAGAAGTAATATAAGTGAAATTTTGTGTTTCTAAAGCATGGATCTAGGTATGTTTGATAGATTTTTTCCTAGCTTCAAAACTAGGGCATTAATAGATGAAAGAAAGTTTGATATGAATAGATCTGATAAGTATAGTGATAGATACGTTATACCTATGCATCGAAAGATTGTTTGGACTAACAAGTGGATGTAGGATCCTAGAAAGATTTTTTTGTAGGCTAGCCACCATGATCTTGGTGCACAGTACAGAAGGAGTTGGGGAACATCTAAATGAAAGAGAGGATTAACCCTCTATTATAGTTGCAGAAGATCGGGACATCTTGCTAAGGAATGCCCTGGGAGAAGACTTAGTTTCCTCTGTTGTAAGGCTATGGACCATGAAGTATTGGATTTCCCTAGAATGATTGCTAGGCTTGAGAGGTTGAATATGGAGCAAGAAAACCCTGAAGGAGATCAAGAAACCAAGATTATAGCAGAAACCCAAAAAGAATTAGAAAAGATATTGCTACAGATGAAAGATACCTTGAATGAACACCGACATGTTAGGCTATCAGAGATGTTCAAAGAAAATGAGCAAATAGAAGCAAGAATAGGGGACTTTGACATTGACTGTACTCTTGATGAAGAAACACAAGAGAACATTATGCCAGAAAGAAGTTGGTAAGCTATAGGAAAGCCTGCCATGATCCCTTCCCTAGGAGGAAGAAGTTTCTTCAGAGGAAAGCTAGTAAACCAATGTGGAAGGCTCACCCAGATACCTATGATTTTCAATGGAACTTCGACAGAGGAAGACTTTGAGATCATTAAATTTTTTGAAGACAGTTCCCCGTTTACCATGCTCATAGGAAAACCTTGGATTGATAAAGAACAAGCCAGACGAAAAGAAGAAGAAAAATTTTTGGAACAGAAGAAGCAAGAGTTAAACGAATTTATGATGAGAAGGATCGTGCACTTGATTGAAGAACAGAAGAGCAGATCATAGATAATTGATATTGGCAACTCCGATGTCAAAGATAAAAGAACACTGGAGGATCCGCAGAAGAACGAGTTACCTATTTTTTATATAGAAGAAGTATTATCAAGGAACCCTAGGAAAGATTTTCCATAGTTCAAAGTAACTAAGACCACAGAATATAAACATTAGAATGGTAAAAGCATTACTGAGATGAAGCTCACTGGGAAGAAGGCTAGGAAGTTAAGAAAGAAAAGGGCTAATACTGTAAGGTTACAAGAAGTTCTAGAGGATGCTTCGCAACAAGAATAATTGTAGAATTGGAGCTTTGTCGAGATATCAGAACAACGACATAGAGTATTTCACCATGATGAATAAATATAGCCATTGGAACTGATATACCCATTCGACCGCCGCTCCCCGACCTTGATCCATTCGAACCATTAGCTGCGAAGTTCAATACCTTATGGTACTCGACAAACATGAGCAAGCAGTGGCAATCAAATGCCATTTTTCACAGATACTATAACCAACTGAAAGCAGCCATAGGGGGTGAACCTCTCATAACCCCAAACACTTTACAAAGGTTCCAGCCTTTGATAAAGTTTAGCACGGACCACCACTTTATATACCTGACTCCACGCGCTGATGAACACCAAGAACAACTTCAATCCTATTATAAGCTGACTGAAGAAGACCTAGAAGAAATCACCAAGGAATGGTCGGCGAACCTCTTGTTCTAGCAGATCTAGTAGACATTTCAGATATTGACATCCCAGAAGCTACGTAGGACACACCTGGGCCCAGTAATATGAAGAAGACAAAGAAGACAAAGGAAACAAAGAAGCCTGAAGAGGTTTAGGATATAGGTAGCTACTCTGTAAAGACAACTTCCATCACACCTGATCAAGAAGGTAACAACGACGACCTAGAGGAATTCAAACAACACCAGAAGAATAAGTCGAAGTTCCAAAGAAGAGAAAAGGGCCACCTTCAAAGTCTTCCTCTAAGAAGAAATAAAAAGCAACTGTGACCAAGATGAAGACCATGCTCAACCTTGATGACTTCATCTTTCTCCTCGCAACTTTGAATGAAGCCATAGAATAAATTATAGAAAAGTAGGAGGCCAAGAAACAGACGATGTACAACATAATTTAAGCCAAGCTCCAAGGAGTGCAGTGAGAACTTCAGTCTAACCATGCAGTATCCACTATGCCCATGCCAGAAGGAACAATAGAAGCAGGAGATGAATCATTTCAACTCCGCAGGATTGTTGATATAGTCAAAGTACGCCTTCGAAAAGTGGAAGAAGTAACAACGCATACCACCCAAGCCCTAAAGAAAGCATAGGAGGAAATCATAGAGAAGTGCCCAGCTGCACAGCAAGATAAGGAGGCCATCCAAGAGAAATTTGATAGAGACAGAGAAAAAATACAAAAGGATAAGGAGAAACTTCTCGCGAAGCAGATCGGAATCGAAGAAGCTGTCAATAGATCATTTCACTCTGCGACTGGCTTAGAACAAAAGGCTGAAGAACCCTTAGACCGTCAAGTGATGAAGCTTGCTGAAGTTATTCAGCAACTACAGCAAAGAGTCGTGGACTTAGAGCTTCATATCATCCCAAGTACCATGCAAGAAGAGCGCGACCAACGAGAAATAACTGCCTGGAGTACAGTAGAAAGGATTAAAGAACTCACTAAAGAATACAAACAACTAAGTACTAGAAGTGCGCAAATACATGAGAACCTGACCGAGTACCCAGAATTACATAAATTGGAGTCGCAGCACCAGAGGCGAAGCAACATGCAGATAGACTTCAGATGCAGTTGAAGGCCCTATCAACTATAGAGAAAATGAAGCAATCCCACGAGCAATGTGTCGCACAAAAACAAATCCACATGATCTATAGCAAGGTCATGGAAGTGACGCAGACTTCAACTTTTGCAAGATAAGGCATGTCAACTATTTTTAGAGATTGAGAACCAAGGGACAGAGAAACAACAGGTCATGATTACAACAAAGAAGCACCTAGAAGGACCACACAATAATGCACTCATCCAGGAGTTTTCCGAGTAGGAGAAAATCACAAAGCAACAGGTCGAAGCAACTCAAGCAAAGCTCGAGGCGTTCGAAGAGGAATTGGTCAAACCTGAGTGACTCGGGATGAGTCAGAGGTGAGTGTTGGGGGCTTGTTGGCCCTTGACCAAGTTTTGAGGATTACTTGGTCATATTTGACGATTTTTGGTACTTTGACATCTAGTCGGAGAAGGAGCGCATGGCAAAGAGGAGATCACGGGATCTTTACCCCTTTTTAGGGATTTTTGGGCTTTTTGGGAATATTGTAATGGTAAATGGATATCGACCCTTATTTAGGCCTTTTGTATGTATAAATAGAAGGATAGGAGATGCGTATGAAAAAAGGGTGTGTGATGTAAAGTGAATGGCTTAGTGCATAAAGTAGATCTATGTGATCAGACGTCTGTGTGACTGTAAGAGCTATGTGCCTACTGTAAGTATTGTAAGTGTTGAGTGCATGGTTCAGGGGAGGATTTAGTGCTTAGATCTATTTAGGGAAAGAGGATCTAGAGAGATGTGCAGATCTCTTGTCCTAGGTGGGGTAGGATTTTGAAGGCTTTGTGCTGTGACTTGGTTTACAGAAGATAATAACAAAAGAAGACTTTGTGGACGTAGCCCCAGGGTGGGGGTGAACCACGGTAACTCTGTGTACTGTGTTGATGTGTTTGTCTCTTTCTTTCTAAGTGCTCTCATATGTTTAGATAGATATATTGATTCTTTGTTCTTATGAGATATGAATGCATGCCAGATATGATACATAAGATTCTAAGTGATTAATCTATTAAGTATAACCTGTTTATCATTGCTAAGTGCTAGATCTAAGTAATTAATGTGGTTCTCTGTGCTTTCTGTGAAGTGTATTAATGAATGTATGTTAAGGAATAATTGATGCTAAGTGCGTTGTAAGAAATATAATCACAAATATGTGTCCCAGCTAAGGTTGTAGACACTTGAGTCCTGCAACCACCCCTGCCTCTACCTCGGGTGAGACTTCATTTGCTTCACAGGTGTTGCCGAAAGGGCCGCTAGTTAGGGTTTTGTTGGTGCACTCTTGAGCGTTGAACCCTGAATCTGACCCTGTGCCAACAGTGGCATAGTGAGCCTTCCCTGTTAGATGATTGCAAGAAATATAGTTCGCAAGAACCGACCGACCCAAGTAACCAGATTTCTAGTCGACCTCACAGGGAAGTGCGCGGAGGGCCTACATATGAATTGGGCCAAATACTTGGTGAAACAACTAGAACTGGACTGCAGGGAAGCGCAGGACCAGGGGTATGAGTTCCATTTTTCTTTCTACTCATATTAATCACTTTCATCGAATGGGAGATGCCGGAAGGTGCAACCTTCTTGGATGTTGAGCCCTTTGAACCACTAGCTGCGAATTTCAGTACGTTGTGGTATTCCAACGACATGAACAAGAAGTGGAAATAAAATTCCATATTCCACATTTATTATAACAACTTGAAGGTAGCCATACATGCCACACCTCACATAACCCTGAACACACTTCACATATTTAGGCCATTGATGAAATTTAGCATGGACCGCCACTTCATCTACATCACAGTGCGCGCTGATGAGCATCACCAACAGCTACAACCATACTGCAAGTTAATGGAAGATGACTTGGAGGAGATTACTAAGGAATGGTTAGTGGACCTCCTTATTCTAGCGTACCTTGCAGATATGTCCGATGTTGACATCCCTGAAACTGCATTAGATACAGCCGGACCTAGCAAGATAAAGAAGACTGAAGAGGTTGACGATTTAGATAGCACATTCGTAAAGACCGCGTCTATTTCTGTCGAGAAAGGGGGTGATGGCACAGAAATAGAACAAAAGAAAGGTGAGGTTACACTGCCAAGATATGAGGAGGATCCCCTGAAGAAAAGGAAGGCTTCCCGTTCGAAACCTTCTTCAAGGAAGAAAATGAAAGCAACTAGAACCAAATTCAAGACCACCCTCAGCTCAGACGACTTCAACTTCATCGTCGTTGCACTGAATGATGCTTCGCTGGAGATAGCAGAGAAGTAGGAAGCCAAGAAGGAGGAGGTGTTCAGTTGCATCAAGGTCGAGCTTCAATAAGTGTTGCAAGCATTACATTCCAACCACACAGTATCCATTATGCCCCTGATAGTTTGAACACCAGAACTAGGTGATGAGCCCACTCAATTACACCGGATTGTCGATACAGTCGAAGCTTTCCTTCGACGAGCTCGAGAAGAAACAACGCAAGCCACCCAGGCTCTGGTTTGAGAACATGGATATCCTCTAGAACATCATAACAATGCAGAATGAGAAAAAAATTATCTCCAAGCAAAGTGGGATGAAAATAAAGTAGAGCTATAGCAAAGCAGGGAACAGTTTCTCGTTGAGCAACTTGAAGTTAAGGAAAGGGTCAAAAGAACACTTCTCTTTGCAAAAAGTGTTGAAGTATATACTGAAGAATGAGTTCCACAACAGGTGGCACAACTCAAAGAGGTAATCCAGAAGCTCCAATAGTGCATCGCAGATTTAGAGCTCCGCGTTATACCCAAAACCTCTCAGGAGATAAGAGACCAGCGAGAAGCAACTGCTTGTAGCACAGTGGGCATATTAAAAGCTCTTTCCATGGAGTGAAAGTAGCTAAGTAACCATAGCACCCAAACATATGAAAACATTATAGAGAATCCAAAATTATAGGCGCTGGAGTCGCATCTCTAGGAAGCAAAACAACATGCGGATATTCTATAGGCACAGCGGAAGGCCCTGACAGCAGTAGATAGAATGAAGAGATCGCATGAACAATGAACAACTTAGAAGTAGATTAATATGATTCAAATAAAAGTGATGGAAGTCACTCAACAACTTCAACCTATGCAATACAAGGAATTTCTACTATTTACCAAGGTCGAGAGCCAAGGAGTAGATCTAGACCAAGTCGTCCTCACAACAGAACAATGCTTAGAAGGACCGGTGAACGACGCAGTGATCCAAGAGTTCACCGAGAAATATGCCACAACAAATAAGAAAGTCAAATAAGCTCAGTCCAAGCTCGAGGCATTCGAGGTAGAGTTGGTCAGACCATAGTGACACGGGATGAGTCACAGGTGAGTGTTGGGGGCCTGTTGTCCCTTGACCAAGTTTTGGGAATTTCTTGGTCATGTTGACCTAGTTTGGGACTTCGACAACCTGTCGAACGAGGAGCGCAAGATGAAGTGGAGATCACGGGAACTCGGCCCCCTTTTGGGCCTCTTTTTGGGTTTTTCAGTATATGTAATGAGAAAGGGATGTCGGCGCATGGGTTTACCCATGTTTAGGTCTATTTTGTATATATAAATAGATGTTGAGGCTAGGAAGAAAAAGGGGAGACAAATGAAAGCCTAAGTGCTAGATCTAAGTGATGTGAATATATGCTAAGTGCAAGTAGGGTTTTTGGATGCATTGTGCATGATTGTAAGAGACTTGCATAGCGGAGTGTAAGTAGTAGTAATAGATTGTGAAAGGTTTAGTGTTGTAACACGAGGAAGAAGGATCTAGCGAGCTGCGTAGATCTTTTTTCTTGTGTGGAGTAAGGGTTTGAGGCTCTGTGCTGTAACAGATTGACTGAAGGCAATAAAGAATAAGATTTGGTGGACGTAGCCCCAGGAGAGGGGTGAACCATGTAAACACTTTGTTATCCTACTTGGTGCTTGTCTGAATGTGTTTATGTCTTCTTTGCTTGGTGATTTGAGATGATTAGATAGATTTGCTTATGCTTAGTGCTAATCATGTATAGAATGTTAGATCTAATGTACATGAATATACTCAGTTCTTGATCGATTACATCTAACCTATTTACTTATGTTAAGTGCTTGCATATGGTAGATTAGTGTGGATACTATGAGGCATTATTTTATCTGCGAAGTAGATAATGATTGCATGTTAAGGAACTGAAGGTGCTAAATTCTTTATTAAGTAATACAATCAAATATGTGTGTCCCAGGTAAGGTTGTAGACACTTGATTCCTGCAACCACCTGTGCCTCTACCTCGGGTGAGACTTCATCTACTTCGCAGGTGTTGCCGAAAGGGCCGGTAGTTAGGGTTTTTTTGGTGCGATGTTGTAGCGTTGAACCCTCGGTCTCCCCCTGTGCCAACACATGGTTCTGTTTTCGGTACCAAAATTGTGATGGTTGGGAACTAAGGATGAAGAAACGTTGTGCAAAGATTCGAATTCAAAGTGTGAAATCTCTGTGCGTAGATCTATTTCCCTAGTACGCAACATTTTACTTAACCTGTGAAGCTTTGTGCTAAAGGGAGAAGGCTAGATCGAAAGGAAAGAATCCCAATCTGAAGAATGGAGGTTGGATCTAAATAAATGAAGCAAGATCTAAAAGCTTTGTGCTTTAAGAAAGGTAAAAGTGGAAACTTTTGACTAAAAGAGGTAAGATATGCAAGCTCTGTGCTCTCATAAAGGTAATAATAGTTAAAAAGTATTAGATTTGAAAGCTTTGTGCTCTATAAAAGTAAGATAAGTAGAATTTTTTGTTTCTAGAGTATGAATATAGGTATGTTTGATAGATTATGTCCTAGCTTAAAAACTAGGGCACTCATAGATGAAAAAATATTTGTTATGAATAGATCTGATAAGAATCATGAAAGATATGTTATACCTATGCATAGAAAAGATGTTTGGGCTAACAAATGGATGCAGGATCCTAGAAAGAATTTGTTTCAGGTTAGCTCATACGATCCTAGTGTGCAGTACAAAAGAAGTTTGGGATCATTTAAAAGGAAGAGAGGATTAACCCTCTGTTACATTTGTAGAAGGGTGGGACATCTTACTAAGGAATGACCTAATAGAAGACCTAGTTGTATTTTTCATAAATATATAGACCATGAAGTATTGGATTTCCCTAGAATGATTGCTAAGCTTGAAGGAATGAACCTTAATCAAGAGAACCCTAAGGCAGATCCAGAAAAGGTAGAACCCCAGAAAGAATCAGAGAAAGTATTGATATAGATGAAAGAAACCCTGAATGACCACCGACATGTCATCTTATCAGAGATCTTCAAAGAGAAGGAATGCATTGAAGAAAGAATAGGAGACTTCAACATTGACTGTGTTCTAGATGAGGAAACATAGATGAATATTATGGCAGAGAGAACCTGGGAAGCTATAGGAAGGCTTGTTATGATCCCTTCACTAGGAGGAATAGGTTTATTCAAAGGAAATCTAGTAAACCTATGTGGAAGGCTTGCTTGGATACCTATGACAGTCAATGGAACTTTGACAGAAGAATACTTTGAGACTATTAAATTTGTTGAAGAGAGCGCCCTATTTACCATGCTAATAGGAAAAATGTGGATTGATAGAGATCAAACCAGACAAAAGGAAGCAGAAGAAGTTTTGGAATAGAAGAAGCAAGAGTTAAAAGACTTTATGACCAGAAGGATCACGCACTTGATTGAGGAACATGAGAGCAAATCATGGATATTTAATACTAGAATATCGGATGTCAAAGATAAGAAAACACTAGAGGATCCTCAGAAGATTAACTTACCTATCCCAGACATAGAAGAAGTATTATCCAGGAACCCTAGGAAAGAATTTCAACAGTTCAAAGTATCTAAGACCAAAGAAGAAAAGAATCAGAATGAGAAAAAAATTACCAAGACGAAGCTCACTGGAAAGAAAGCTAGAAAGTTAGGAAAGAAAAGGGATAATATTGAATGGTTACAAGAGGTTCTAGAGGAGACCTTGCAAAAATAAAAATTGCAAAATTGGAGCTTCGTCGAGATATCATAATACTGACACATGGCCCTTCGCCATGACGAAGCAATATAGCCATTGGGGCCGATCTATCCATTCAAATTCTACTCCGAATGGACAGAAAAGCAATAAAGGTTCATCATTCAACCATTGGACCTCTCCATAACGATCTGAACATGATTTAATGGAGGCTCATACCCGTTGCAAGCCAACCATTGTCGATTTACCTATTTATCTCATCGCACCACGCATCGATAACACTTTTTCTAACTAAGAAATCGATCCCATAGACTAAGCCGAGTCTATACAGTGATCATTGTGCTCTTGTTATCTATCTCATTACCATGTATGAGTTGTTCCCCAATCCCATGAATTGTTTACCCCGATTGCATATGTCAGAAGCATTGAGCGCTGCAGAGAAATCCGCCGAGGAATTTTTGATCGACTCGATGACAGAGAGAGTCATGTCAGGGCGAGGGTTGTCTACAGGTTTACAAGAATCGTCGACGAGAGGACTACAAGCCTTTCCTTCCACCGCTTGATCCGGTCCATATTGGCCAGCTGATGAGAAAAAAATGAAGCACAGAGACAATATTGCGAATGCTAAGCTGATTCCAAGAATTATACCTTATTATTTACCACCTCTGAGCGGCGCCATCAACCGTGATAATGTACCCCACAAATTTGAGTATTCTTTGATCACTGCGTACCTTCCTAAAGAAGTGTGCGTAGTTCGTTCCGACAAGGATAAGCTCACCACGTTGAATTTCAATGACTTCAACCTCGATGACAAGAAGGTTTATAGTATGCTCGCCCCTCATAAATATTTGATGCAAACCAAAGGAAAGAACTCCAATATTATCGCTCAATCATGGACCCAGAACCTCGCACAATCAACCCTACTTAATGTAATGAAGATTGCTCACTTCAGAAGGCATCAAGAAGTGAATGCGTGCATCAAGTTGTTGTTGTCCTGCTATCATGAAGGATAATTATGGTTGAACCGCCGCAACACAGTGGATCTGACTTTGATCAATCGAATCACAGGGCTAAGCATGCAAGGCCCTGATGTATAGGATTTCTACCCTGGAAAGACCACAGATTGCGCTCTCACCCGGAGGATAAAGGATACTTACGAAGATGTAGAGAAGGGAATGTGAGGCTACAAGGTAGCCTCTATCCAAAGTGGTGCTGCGCGCCTTTCCTGTTAGATGATTGCAGACAAGCTAGTTCGCAAGAACCGACCGACCCAAGTGACCAGATTTTTAGTCGACCTCGCATGGTAGTGCACAGAGGGCCTACATTTGAATTGGGCCAAATACTTGGTGAACCAACTAGAAATGGACTGCAGGGAAGTGTAGGACCAAGGGTACGAGTTCCATTTTAGTTGGTTGCTCATATTAATCGCTTTCATCACATGGGAGATGTTGGAAGGTGCAACCTTCCCAGATGTCAAGCCCTTTGAACCACTGGTCATGAAGTTCAGTACGTTGTGGTATTCCAGTGACATGAATAAGAAGTGGCAATAAAATGTCATCTTCCACATGTATTATAACCACTTGAAGGTAGCCATACAGGCCACACCTCGCATAACCCTAAACAGACTTCACAGATTTAGGCCATTGATGAAATTCAGCATGGACCACCACTTCATCTACATCACAGCGCCCGTTGATGAGCATCACCAACATCTACAGTCATAGTACAAGTTAATGGAAGATGAATTGGAGGAGATTACTAAGGAATGGTTGGCAGAACTCCTTGTTCCAGTGGACCCCACAAAGATGTATGACGTTGAGAACCCCGAAACTGCATCAGATACAGCCAGACCTAGCAAGATAAAGAAGACTGAATAGGTCGATGATTTATATAGCGCATTCGTAAAGACCGCGTCTATTTCAACTGAGAAAGGGGGTGATGGCACAGAAATAGAATAGAAGAAAGGCGAGGTTACACCGCCAAGATATGAGGAGGATCCCTTGAAGAAAAGGAAGGTTTCCCCTCCGAAACCTTCTTCAAGGATGAAAATGAAAGAAACTAGAACTAAATTCAAGACCACCCTCACCTCAGACAACTTCGACTTCATCGTCGCTACACTGAACAATGCTTCATTGGAGATAGAAAAGAAGTAGGAAGACAAGCAGGAGGAGCTGTTCAGTTGCATCAAGGTCGAGCTTCAAGAAGTGAAACAGTCACTACAGTCTAACTGCGCAGCATCCACTGCGCCCCTGACAGTTGGAACACCAGAACTAGGTGATGAGACCGCTCAATTACACTGAACTGTCGATACAGTCAAAGCTCGCCATCAAACAACTCAAGAAGAAATAGCGTAAGCCACCGAGGCTCTGGCATGAGCACATGGATATCTTATATAACATCACAACAATGCAGAATGAGAAAAACTTTCTCTCCAAGCAAAGTGGGATGAAGAGAAAGTAGAGCTACAACAAAGCAAGGAATAGTTTCTCGTCGAGCAACTTGAAGTTAAGGAAAGCGTCAACAGATAACTTTTCTCTGTGAAAACCATCGAAGTACAGACCGAAGAATGAGTTCCACAGTAGGTGGCACAACTCTAAGAGGTAATCCAGAAGCTCTAGTAGTGCATCGCAGATTTAGAGCTCCGCGTTGTACCTGAAAACCCTCAGGAGATAAGAGACCAACAAGAAGCAACTGCTCTCAATGCAGTGGGAAGATTAAAAGATCTTGCCTTGGAGTGAAAGCAACTAAGTAGCTAGATCAACACCTAGACATATGAAGACCTTACAGAGAATCCATAATTACAGGCACTGGACTCACAACTCCAGGAAGAAAAAAAACATACAGATACACTACAGGCACAATAGAAGGCCCTGTCAGCAGTAGATAGAATGAAGAGATCTCATGAACAACACACAACTCAGAAGACGATTCATATGATTCAAAGAAAAGTGATGGAATTCACTCAATCAATTCAACCTATGAAATACAAGTCATGTCTTATGTTTACAGAGGTTGAGAGCCAAGGAGAAGAGCTATACCAAGTCATCTTCATAGCAGAACAGTGCTTAGAAGGACCGATGAATGACACAGTGATCTAGGAGTTCACCGAGCAAGAGGCCACAACAAAGAAGAAATTCAAAGCAGCTTGGGCCAAGCTCGAGGCATGCGAGGCAGACTTGGTCAAACCAGAGTGACACGGGATGCGTCACAGGTGAGTGTTGGGGGCCTGTTGGCCCTTGACCAAGTTTTGGGCATTTCGTGGTCATGTTGACCTAGTTTGGGACTTCGACAGCATGTCGAAGGAGGAGCGCAAGAAGAAGTAGATATCATGGGATCTCGGCCTCCTTTTGGGCCTCATTTTGGGTTTTTACGTATATGTAATGGGAAAGGGATGTTGACCCATGGGTTTACCCATGTTTAGGCCTATTTTGTATATATAAATAGATGCCTAGGCTAGGAAGAAAAAGGGGATATGAATGAAAGGATAAGTGCTAGATCTAAGTGATGTGAATGTATGCTAAGTGCAAGTAGGGTTTATGGATGCATTGGGCATGATTGTAAGAGACTTGCATAGCTGAGTGCAAGTAGTAGTGACAAATTGTGAAAGGCTTAGTGTTGTAAAGCGAGGAAGAAGGATCTAGCAAGTTGCGTAGATATTTTGTCCTGTGCGGAGTAAGGGTTTGAGGATCTGTGATGTAACAGATTGACTGAAGGCAATAAAGAAGAAGAGTTGGTGGACGTAGCCCTAGGAGAGGGGTGAACCTCATAAATATGGTGTTATCTTGCTTGGTGCCTGTCTGAATGTGTTTATGTCTTCTTTTCTTGGTGCTTTGAGATGATTAGATAGATCTGCTTATGCTCAGTGCTAATGATGTATAGAATGTTAGATCTAATGTACATGAATATACTCAGTGCTTGATCGGTTACATATAACTTATTTACTTATGCTAAGTTCTTGTATACGGTAGATTAGTGTGGATACTGCGAGGCTCTATCTTATCTGCGAAGTAGATAATGATTGCATGTTAAGGAACTGAAGGTTCTAAATGCTTTATTAAGTAATACAATCACAAATATGTGTCCCAACTAAGGTTGCATACACTTGAGTCCTGCAACCACCCGTGCCTCTACCTTGGGTGAGACTTCATTTGCTTCACAGGTGTTGCTGAAAGGGCTGGTAGTTAGGGTTTTGTTGGTGCAATGTTGTAGCATTGAACCCTGGGTCTAACCCTGTGCCAACAAATGGTTCCATTGCTGGTGTGACTGTTGGGAACTAAGGAATAAGAAACTTTGTGAAAATATTCGATCTAAAAGTGTGAAATATTTGTGTGTAGATCTGTTTTCCTAGTACGCAGCATTTTACTTAACCTGTGAATCTCTATGCTAAAGGGAGAAGGCTAGATCTGAAGGAAAGAATCCCGATCTGAAGAATGGAGGTTGAATCTGAAGAAAAGAAGCAAGATCTAAAATCTTTGTGCTTTAAGAAAGGTAAAAGTGGAAACTTTTGACTAAAAGAGATAAGATCTGCAAGCTCTCTGCTCTGATAAAGGTAAGAATAGTTAAAAAGTCTTAGATCTGAAAGCTTTGTGCTGTATAAAAGTAAGATAAGTAGAAATTTTTGTTTCTAGAGTATGCATCTAGGTATGTTGAATAGATTATGTCCTAGCTTAAAAACTAGGGCAGTGATAGATGAAAAAATATTTGTTATGAATAGATATGATAAGAATCATGAAAGATATGTTATACCTATGCATAGAAAAGAAGTTTGGACTAACAAATGGATGTAGGATCCTAGAATGAATTTGTTTTAGGTTAGCTGATACGATCCTAGTGCGCAGTACAAAAGAATATGGGGATCATTTAAAAGGAATAGAGGATTAACCCTTTGTTACAGTTGCAGAAGGACGAGATATCTTGCTAAGGAATGCCCTGGTGGAAGACCTAGCTGTCTTTGTTGTAAATCTCTACACCATGAAGTATTGGATTTCCCTAGAATGATCACTAAGCTTGAAAGAATGAACCTGAATCAAGAGAACCCTAAGGCATATCTAGAAAAGGTAGAACCCCAGAATGAATTAGAGAAAGTATTGATACAGATGAAAGAAGCCCTAAATGACCACTGACATGTCATCTTATCAGATACATTCAAAGAGAAGGAATATGTTAGGGTCCTAACCCGCACATAGGTAGAGAAATATATTTGGATGTAATAAAGGTCAATATTAATAAGGCCTTTCAATAAAATAGAATAAGGCAGATGTAAGAAGACCTAATAGAAGCTTTCACTTCTAGAAGGATCTTCCTCTAGATGCTTCTCTTGATAGACATATTTAGTATAAATAATGGTCAAGGGTATGAAAACCCTATCTTGGATATTATTGTAACAGAGCATTGCTCGACTGGAGGTTGTCCCCTCAAAGAGGCATGTGAACATTTCTTTCTGAAACAAAGTGTTATTTTTTTTCTTCTTCTTATATCATTCCTATGTTATTGTGGAGATTATGCTGGTTATATTACTGTTATTCTTCCATTTCTAACATTTTATTTATGTTCTGCATACTTTTTATATCTAGTATATTACAAGTGGTATCAGAGCACTTTCCTTGGCAGAAATTGTGGGAAATATTTTTCAGGGTAGAGACGTATTCCGGCATCTTTAATCCATAGAGATCTGTCGTTACGCACATAAACCCATGGTTGAGGGATTCATACACGTAGGAAATACAAGTGGTTCTTAAGCACACATTTGTTGATCACCCTTGTAACCCTTGTTAGTACCCCTTCGAGTGGTAGCGCATCAGACAACACCTGTGTATGGATTGACCTAGATTTCCTAAAGCCCTCTTTAGATAAACCGATTGGCCACCTAACTGCTATAGTGCCACCGAGAAGAACACTCGAGAAGATACACTCTAGTACCTGGGTAGTCGGGTAGTACGGATAAGGGTACGGTCTATCCTCCTTAGTTAGTGCCCTGAGATATTGGGCCGAGTACTATTGTTGGACCCTGCACGTATATCAGAGAGCTATAGCACAGGGCAAACCCTTGTATGTAGAACCCTTTAATACCTAACCCTTGGGGGAAAGAAACATAAACAAATTAAAACTGACAAGATTTGTTGTAGTGCAACTGTGTTTGGGTTGTCAAATCACTACACTTTTCTTACTGGTTAAGAATTTGGGGATTTCATCACTGCAGTATTCTTTAGACCAGAGTATAACTCTGCAGGTGTAAAAAAAACCCAAAAAAACAAAAAAGGCTGGAATTTTTTTCACCATTATTTGAGACGTATTCCATTGGATTCATCTCTTTTCCCTTATAACATTCATCCATATCATTTTTCGGAAAAAAATTTGACCCCACCTGCCCCTTTTCAGTTCACCCATCCTCATGGCCCATACCCGTAGCCAAGACCTAGAAGCTCGCTTCAACACCTTGCAATCTGGTCTCCTCGAGACCCAAAAAGAAGTAAAAAAACTCAGTGCCAATGTTGCCTCCATTGATACAACCATCAATACAACCATCAATACAACCATAAATACAACCATGCAGTCCTCAATGGAGGAATTCAAACACGAACTGACCACCCAGCTTGAATCTGCCTTTGCATCACTCTACACCAAACTGAAGATCCCTACAAATGACCCTTTCCCTGATGCACCTCCAAAGACTAAAGGTGAACATTCCTCCCATTCCCATACCTTTCAACACCATCACTTTTAACGTGACCTACACCTTCCATGGGTGGATGTGACAAAATTTGATGGCTCAGACCCCATTAGTTGGGTAACCCAAATGGAACATTATTTCTCTTTATACAACATTACAGATGACTTGGCCAAACTCTGGTATGGTGTTCTCTATCTAGATCAAGAACGTTGGCAAT
>SNQJ01S0037626.1:7129-20675 GCA_010110895.2 Picea sitchensis
GCCTTGATTGGACTATTCCTTGTCCAATCCAATTAAAGAACCCAGCATGGAACAATTGGCCAAGATCTTCAGAATCAACATCAAAATGTATTGAGAACCTAGGCCTCCTTGGGCCTCGGTTCCAATTACCTCTACCTCTATTTCCTCGGCCATGGCTTCCCCGATTGAAAAAACTCATCCTGCATATGTTAACAATTAGAAAATAGTCTTTTAAATAACCATGCATGACAACTCCTTAAAAACAAAAAATAGATTTGGCTCTGAATGTATCAGTCTCATGAAATCCAATCCATACAAATTATTCTAATGTTAATCAATGAGCAGGGGGGTGGAAAAATGTTCAAGGATACATGAGGGGTTTATAATTAGGGAAAATATGATATAATTAAAGAGAAGAGATATGGTCACTACTCAATGATAACAACAATCAACTGTAAGAAAACCAATAAACCTCATTGCAATCCACACAAAATTCTGCCACTTCTATCCAATCTGACACATAAATTTTCTTAGTTGTGATCAATATCAGAACAGGGGGTGAATAAACTAAATATGGGATATGTGAGGGGGTTGTAATTAGTGGAAAATGAGATAATGAGAAGGGAAAAAAATGTTTATTGTTCATGATATTAATCAAGAAATCCATAACATCAACCAACAATCAGATGACTGAGTAATAATCTTTGTGTACTTAACTAGTTCATTGTCCAATAATAAAATATCCAACGCAGTGCCATTATTAAAGCTAAGTATTTCTCACAATTTGTAAGAGGTTATGTTCCCTTTGTTCACTCATTCTGCATGTTATAACAGTCAACAAAAACACTCATTCCCAATCTGTAATCATTAAAATCCACCACTGCCACACATTTCTCCAATCTATATTTAAAAGTCACATTTCCGAAATAATAATGAAGTCACTATTTCTGAAATAGAGCCAATCAAGGTCTGTAATGATATTTGTTCCCATATATATATGTCAAAATAATCAAGATAATCAAAACCTCACATGCCACGACTGAAATGATAATTGACTATACAAACAAACAACCACTATTTAGACACATGCTATTTAGGATTAAATTGCCAAGGCAACGTAACCATGCCACTATAAAACAAAACAACTCATTGTGACTAAAAAAACGAACCAAATCACCAAAACGCCTATCATCAACAATGGTCAATTTGCAATCAATAACACGCTTAAAACTTAGTGGATACCACTAAGCATGAAAACAATTCATCCATACTATGCACAGTGTGCAACTGAGAAAACTTCATGGTGCAACAATCTCGTTAATCGCAGAGCAACATATGACCACGATATAACTCAATAAATCGTGTCGAGCTATCAATTTAGCCAATCGTGATTGACCAAGTTGTGCGCATTCAGGTTTATTCAACAAACAACATAATATGCAATAGATATACCTAGTCCAATAATTTACTTTGTAAAACACCCTATACAGAACACGACCTGCATAAGCAACCCCAATATTTGTAACCAATACCAACCATCAACTGAAACATTAAAAGTGTGAATATTAGTGACTATATATCAAATAACAAATGCCACTATGGTAGAGGAACAACCAACTGAACAGGCCATGGTGGCTATGCATAACCAGACATCTAATCAACATAGGGTAGAGGCCCTTCAATTAAAAACATTGAGTTACTTAGCATAAGGTGGGTGACTGTGACCTTAAAAAGAAAATAGTAATGTAAGGTTTATGCTAATATCACAGAGGCAGTGATGGGAAACCATACCAACATGATGTCTATACGACCCACGAGTGAGCTTGTATTCAAGGTAATATACCACAATAACTAGAAACCACTTGACAGGCATGACAGTTTCCTTATGCAACCCCAGCCTAGAGGGTTAAGGGTTTGCATAGTATCCTTCACAGAAGGAACATAACTAAATTCAGTGAGACTTTGAGGCTGAAGGTTTATGCACAAGGGGCTGTGGTGCTTGTGGGTAGGAGACAGTCCCTTGGCAAGGATGAAACAAGAAAACATGGCTCTTAATTAAACCCAATAGCCATGAAGAAAATCGTCCAGCCAAAAACCATTCAACCAACACGCAGTGGTAATAAGCAACTATCACCCAAGAAGACAAACAATCCAATGAACTTAACTGATAAAAGCCAAACCATCTATTTTCCATTTAAATCCAAACTTCCACATAGTTGCAACACTCAGGCCAAACACAAACCCACACAACTGAGCCGAAATAATTTCATAACTAGAGTGAATTCAAGAATCAAAATAGACCTACCTATTAATCGAAATCCTTAAGACGATGGGTGGCCGAGCAGTTTCATCCTGCTAAAATTCCAAAATGTGAACACAACAGCAAGATCAAACAATAGTTTGACTAGGGTGGCAACCAATGGGAAGGGTAAAGGTGAGGTGCAGTAAATGCACGTCACCTCCACCCTCATCTCATTTACTCCATATTACATGCCAACGAGCCTTCCATTAACACCATTAATCAACTAGTGCATCGATAGTATAAACACATTTAAACCATAGCATAATCCAAGTCCACATAATAATTCAACCATTTGCAGTCACCTTGCCAAATGCGCCACCTATGTTTAAATTTCCAATATAACTCAAATAAATCGCTTGACCACTACTCAATCTAAACAATCATGTATAGAATCATCACCAAATAGCGTGATCAACATCAACCCGAAACATAGCATAATCACCATAAAAATGCAAGCCATCACTTCCATGATCCACCAACATTATAAAATATGTATATCAACTACCGATTACATTAAGCAATGCATAACCAATGCATTATCACCTTGCCAAATGCGCCACCAAAATTTCCACCATATGCATATAAAATGTAACTTAACAATTTTTCATAGCCATTTTTTTAGCTAGGACTTAACCACTATCAAAAAGTATTTCCATGCATATAGTATCACAGAGCTAGGTCTCTTTTGCATTAGATATAGTATTTTTTTTTTCCTCAAAATGCCTTTCTACAATTTTAACTAACATTTTTGTTGTACAGGTGTGAGAAGAACAAATACCATAATTGAATAGCAGGTTGTAGTATCATGAAGGAACAACATCTCAAAAATTAACTGATATCAACAACAACCATATTCTCATCAACCATGTAAAACTTTGTAGCACATCATCATAAAATTGAAAATGAACAGACCTGATCTTCAAAAGTTCAAAGGGGTCCCACCTACTAGCATTATTTAGTCTTATATAATAATAGGCTTAGAAACACTTTGTGGGCTAAATTACATTGATGTTTTCAATCGTCAACACTAGTTTGATTAAAACTCCGAGGAGGAGCAAGGAGCAAGGGGTGAAGGAGGATGCATATACACTAAAGGTATGATGTTTGATGTATTCTTTTCATTTTGAGTTAATACATCATTTGTTTTCTCCATAAATATTTGTGTTGTGTTCATGAATGTTTAGATGTAGTCTTGTAATGAATATACCAACTTAGATCTAAATTAGATTAGTGATTTCTAACACTACGAGAAGAAGTAGGTTGGTGTTTGTTTGTTTGTTGTATGTAGGGAACACATTGTAAGAACTAGAGATGAAACACAATATATGCAACAACCAAGACGTATGAGAGCAACCTTCAGAAGTAAGGTATGCCATTATTTCCCCTCTTGGTGTAAAAATGAATCGTATGTTTACATCTAGGGAAAACATTAGAATTTAAACCCATTGTGTGTATAGTATTAGTAGGAAAATCCTATGGAGATCTAACTATGCACCTGAGAGATTTTATCCATAACATTTTGCAAGATTTACTATATCATTTTATTAATACAAATCCTCATTGAATTCTTGTTAAAAAATAAATATTAGTCAGGCTAACTACAACAAACCCTCCACATAATCTAGCAAGGTAGGCCTCACATATCCATGTAGGAGGAGAGTTTTAAGTTATGATTGAAGTAATCAGTGATTGGAAAGAAAAGCACCATTGTATGCAATCAGTTGACATAATAATCAACGGTGGATGAAGTGGTGTCAAAAATCACAACCAAAAAAAGGAGTGGTAATTCAAAGTGTGCCATATTTTTGAAATTATGAAAAGAAAGAAATCAAAGGAATATAAAATCATAATCATGAGAAAAATGCATGGATGATAAAAAATTCAAGATTGTTCTGTAAGATACTATATGAAACTATATACATCTCTCAAAAATTTCACTGATCACATAGATAAGGTTTACAAGAACAAATAATGTGCTATCGATTCGATTATGTGTTGTAAAATAAAGGTTAGGAAAGCAGACATAGATCCTAAAACTAGTTTAGGTTTACCCAAGGTTGACACAAGATACAAGTGCATGGTGTGAAAGGTCAATCTAAGAGACATCACTCTTCCATTTCCGTTGAAAACCTTTCTAGTATATAAAAAATAATCCTTAGAAATGTCTATTAAGAGGCCAAAATATAGGAATTTGTCTTATAGAGTTCATTAGTGGCCATTGTTGGGTCGTCGATATGTCATTGTTTTCCACCATTCAAATCATTCATTTTGATCATTTTACCTCACCCTTTACTCATTTATCTGCATTCCTACCATAAATCTTCACAAAAGCACCATGGTACACCCTGATATGCTCAAGTAGTTAATTATCATGTACTTCATTCATTTCTAGTGAATTAATGAGAATTATAAGTTGGTTTTCTAATGATGGTTTTTTGAGTTCAGTAATGCAATTCTACAGAACAGTTCAATTCTTGCATCACAGTCGAGTGCCTACAACACCATCATTGTTCCTCATACTTCCATGTGTCCAATGGAGAAATGAGAACACAGATATGATATTGGATTCCTCTAGATGGTTATGTACACACCAGATCATGCCCAGGTCACACGTGTGAATCTCCAAGCAGTTGGTCAAAGTTATGGTCAAAATTAGTAAACAGTTATAGAAGGTAAACTTCTAATGCGATTTCTGGGAATATGAAGATAGATCGCAAAAATCCAAGACATGGGTTTTGTGCAGAAGAGTCCAAATTGGTTTCTTGAGGAATGATTTCCAAAGTTAAAAATAGTTTGAGAGACATGGGATGATATTCAAGGTGTATTTTCCAATAAATCCTCCAACACCAGAATTTCTATAGTTATGCCTCTTATGGACGAATTTGGGAATGTGGTTTTGTCAAAGATTATGTTGTTGGTTTTCATTCTATTTAAAGATATCCAACATCCATTAAGTAACCTCTATTTCCTTAATCAAGTTTTTGATGGTTGTATATCCATGTATTTGGGATATTGTCTCATTTTTTTATAACCATTTCCCTTCTTTATTTTGAAATCCATATGTATAAATGTAAGGAAGATCATTGTAATGAAGTAGTAGAGGAGAGACTGGAGAGAGAATCAATGTAATCATGGGGAGAATTTTGGAATAAAGAACTTGTTGTAGATCAAGAGCTTTCCATAATAGTCTTTCGTGGTAGTGTATGCTAAGAGAGATGGGGTCCCCTCTCTGGTATATGCTACCCAAATAGTTCATTTTCTCTTGTGTGAGTTTATTTTATTTCTTCATTGTAATTTCAATTTGATGGTGTGTGGAATGAGAATTAGTTTTGTGTTAGTCCATGTTAATTTTTCTTGAGATTAATATCAACATAAAGAATCTTACAGAGTATTGTTGGGTAATCCAACATGGGGTTCTACTACACAGTTCATGTTGGACAATATTAATCTCAAGAGGGCGTATTTTTTCCTTAAGAATCTTGTTTTTAGGTTTTCTTTAAGCATATAGTTCGATGTGTAAGTTCAAGAGTAAGCATGCTCTGCTTCCATTCCTTTGTTTTTTTTTTTATTAGGAAATGAAATAGCCTTCCAAAGAAGATCTTTGTTGCTTGGAACCACATTCCTACACATACCTGACAATTCCTCACCGAGAGTCATCCATGAAGTAGAAACTTGCTTGCACATAGTTGACATTGGTTGTGTTTACATTTTCTGCAAGTGTGGTGTGACAATTTATTTCCCAACACTTCTAAGAATTAGCTCTGCATGTATTTTGCTTGGCACTTCATAATTTTACGAAACTCAAATTGATGATCAAATGTAACGAAATTATCTTTGAATAATTTGATTGACATTTTTGGCATCATTGTTGGGGAAGTGCTCAAGGAGTTAGTCTTGAAGTGAGTGTGTCTTCTAGAGTTTTTGTTTGATTTTCTACTCATGTCAATAGGTTCTTGGTGACAACAATGCCTTAGTAGCATGAGAGTATGAGTGCATGCTTCTCCTTTAAATTTTCTTTGTAAGTTTTGATATGTAAAAACACCATGCAATAACCCATGTGCAAGACAAGGAATATTGACAAACAGGAAGGACCTTAGAATGCTCAAGAATTTGCTAATCCAAGAGATTTCTCAATTCTTGGTAGCACTAGAAGATATATATGAAGAAACATAAGAACAACAGTTCCATGAAATAGATTCACAACAAGAAAATCTATAATGCTTCTTTTATTTCCCTTGCAAAACTGCAAGGGAGACCAAAGAATCATGGACAACATCCAACATAGAATAGAAAATGGAACCTGAGATCGCAAAATCCCTTGCCAGTTTTTATTTGTGCGAGAGCCAAGTCCTTGAAGATCTAAAAGATGTGACAAAGAAGGCATGAAAGTCATAAGGATGAGTAACTACATTGAAAACTGATTCCAAGTAATCATTAAGCCAAAACACCCCTTCTTTCTTCACAACTTCTTGGCATCAAATTATTCAGATTAGTTGGTTTCTCAAATCCATACATTCATTCAGGTATATTTTTTATATTTGGATATGAGTTTATTTGAGATTCTATTGCACACATGGATTCATTGGAATTACACCTATAATTGAGAAAGGTTTCTTTTTTCAAATAGGGTACGGTAGTTAATAAATAAATGCTACATATGATTGATTGTATCAGTTCCAAGTATAGCTCAAAAACTTAGTGTAGCAACATCCTACAACATTTTTTGTTCCTCCAGCAGTCTATGTTCCTTCATAAGGTCCCTACAACAAACTTTATTTTGGTTTCTCTTATTTCCTGTAGCAATTGGTAATATATTCAATGAGTTCTAATAGTACACACTGCATGCAAAACAAGATGGGAAAGGGTCTAGTAGTTACCATGATGTCGAAGGGTTTATTTTCTTCAACAGAGCATGATAAGCATTACTGTAGCTCGACATTTCTTGTAGCAACTTGTTTGAAGGGAACATTTTGCACAAATATTGCAACCAACTGAGACCAAACTAAAGAATTCTGAGATACGGTTTTTTTTTGCATAAGCTATGAAATTAAGGAAAGTGTCGATGGAAGCTTCAAAACATCCATAATGAAGGATTTATGGGCATATTTTTGAAGAAATTTCTGTATATTTTTCCTATATCTTCCTACAACATATTTATTTTTTGGTAATGACCTCCAAGGTTGGCATAGTATCCCATATTGAGACAAACTTTTGGCTCATAGGTTTTTTTGGAAAATGTGTCAATATGGTTTCATGTTGTTTGAAACTTATCCAAATGGATTGCTACTGTAAATTTATGCAAAATTTCAACCCAAGTTTTTATATAGCAATTCATAGTACATATTCTACTATAAATTCTACAATAAGAAATTAGATCAGTATTTTATAGGTTCAATGTATACATATTAAACAAAAATTCATTCCATCTCACACCTTAAACAATAGCTACAATAATATATAGATATTCCTGCAACAAAGATCTATGTTCCTTCAGTAGAATTCTCTATTCTCGCAACAAATTTCTCTGTTTTTGCAGTAGATTTCTCTATTCTTGCAGTATATTTCTCTATTCTTGGAGAAGACTTCTTTGTTCATGCAACAAAATTATCATAGTGCTCCAATATTCATTAGTTCAGTCGCCTTATTTTAGTTTAGCATCACATCTAGTTCCATATCTCATACCAGGGACCAAAAGCTAAAATTTATTTTCTGTAGTCCAAGATTCCATGAAAGTAAACCTAAGGTAAAGCCACTTTTTAAACTTGTTAATTTGTTAAAACTATAGGGAATTATGATAAGAGACTATTGTAAGATGACATGCATATATCCTATGATACCAGTTCATTTTATCTTCATTCACTTTGTAACTTACCTTTTTTATTATGCTTCATATCGTATCCTTAACCCCCTCATTAGTACACTCTATCATTGTAAAACCATTCCCCTCATTTGCGATCCTTTCCATTTTGATCCAAAATGATGATACTTTGACTATAATGAGTATTATGGAAGTTTTGTTTCTTTTGTTAAACGATAAAAATATTGTTCATTGGGAAAAATAATTCAGAATGGAGGATTCCACTCTGTAGGACAAGGGAATAGAGCATTGTTATCCTTAGGACATGCTTTATCCAAATCACATAAATCCATGCATAATCAAATCATACTCTATTTATTGTCGACTGGAATGGGGTTAGACACCCATTATGTCAATGATACTAGGTAGATAAATCCATCTTTAAGCATCTTTTCCACCTCATCCTTGATTTTTGTTGCCTTCCTTGGGTTAGCTAGTCACATTTTCTATCGAAAAGCCTTATAATTTTCATAAGTGCAAATCTCATGTTCGAAAATATGAGGATCTATGCTAGGAATTTCCTTGTACGACCAAGCGAAAACATCATGAAATTCATTGAAAAGTGTCATATAATGACAAATTTCATCTTGAGATATTTCTTCCCCGATAAAGACGTTTTCAACCACATTAAAGGTTCTAGAAATATTGATCATGATGATTTATGATATATTTTCCATATTCCCCTTAGCAAAAACACCATTCTTTTCTAAGGTTTTCATCATATAACCAACATTTATACTCACGACTAACCTAAGTTATTTTCTTTCCATGCGATTGATCTCAGGGAGGAAATACGATCRATGATGCATATCCTCCCATGGACTTTACAAACCAKCCATTTCCTATATAATAGCTTCATTTGATGGAAATAAGGTACCAAGGAAGTCTTGGGAAATCAAATAATTATGATCCCAAATGGGATCTGGAARCTAATCGTCCTCCTCTATCAAAGAAGGAGTTCGATTGGAGTCAGTAGTGGCTTGTTAGATAGCTTGGTAAGCRACCCCAGTTGTAGATAGTGGCATAAACATTTTGACATGTGTGCAACCTTATATCAATTGTTCATGAAGAGGGTGAAACCCATGGATATTGCAAGTACAATGTTCTGAATGAATCAAATCTTGTAGAAGGAGCCAAGGAACTCAAATTTTGATAGTAGTCCGGAGTGAAACGGATGTAGGACATTGGTTCTGGGAATTTAAAATTTCCCATCAGTGAAGGACACATTACAACACAGATACTCTTAGTTGTCTACTAAGAGTTATTGATCCACAATACTATGGATCCCAGATTTTTTGCGAAGCTAGAGCGGTTAAAATCCATTTGATTGATAATAATAATACTTCCCTCATGGGGAAAGCATAAAATTCAAAATACTCATGAGATGATGAAAGTCATTGTGCATGTCCAACTCCTTTCCAATAACATATTATATTCAAGAAGAGTGTCAACTATCTCTAATTATATGGAAACAAACTTTTCTCCTAACTGTAATGGAAAAGAGGAAATCATCCTATGCAATAGAAATGATAATTCATCCAAAGAGGTTAACAAAGTGGGAGAATATGAAATCTCTAGAGAGCCGATAAATTTCCAAAGGACAAATAAATGACACACATTGAAGCTCCTTCATCAATGACGGTCCTCCTAATTATGTTCTTTGCATATACAATGTCAATCTGAAAGGCTACATGATAACAAAGGAGAGGCTTCTAATCAGTAGTGTCAAACTTCATAGTGAGTTGGATAGAAGGATCCACTGCTCCGATAATGGATAATAATGTGGTGTGGTGTGCAGGGAAACTTTGAATAAAATCTAAAGTATACATCGCACACGACATTTGAGATAAATCCTCAATAATGGAATAGTTGGATGCAAGTCAAGAATTAGGGTTGTGGGACGCTCTTTTATACACACCTTTCGATATGTGTGACATTGTTTCCTTTTTAGGTTTCTCTATGTGAGGAGGCCTTTGAGGATATGAAGTTTCTTTCTATTTTGATGTTGACTTTAGATTGTTGTAATCACAAGATCTGGTCAACAAGTCTACCTCCTCTTCTTTTGTATGATTCACCATATTCCCGAACAAAAAAAATCCATCTCATAGAGGTACAATATAAGTGCCCCCTTGTGGATTAGACATGGAAGAGCCAAACGACATCTTTTGTCCTTGCAGAAACAAAATTTTCAATACAACATGATATTATTATTGTTGTTGCAATTTTATTAGGCATTAGTCTTCTTTCATCTTTGGGCATTGATGAGTAAGGTTATCATCCCCAAAACTCTTGCATGTGAATTTCATCTTCCTATTCTCATTATTTTCCCCCTCAACATTCTGATTAGCCTTTTTATCATTTCACCCACTACCCTTCTTTACATTTCCTTTGTCCTTATCCTCGGGCTACTAAGGACCCTTTTGAGTATTTGATTGCATAGTGTGTACATCCTAGGACTGGGTGGTGGGGGTGGTCGAGCTAGAGGTCGGACCAACCCAATTTTTCCAAATAGACAACTGTTGCATATGGATAGAGACTATATATATGACTTTGATTTTCAAGGAACCAACAATACCATTGGTATGTGATCCCAATTTCATTTTTGACAAGTCAAGAGTCAACCATGGTGTGTTGGGCATGATCTCATAGAGAATACCTCATTGAGAGTAAATTAAATCCAAATGTTGTACTCTAAAGATTGCTTATTCTTTTGTGAATACCCTTGAAGTTGCAACATCCTTATAGATATAAGGAACTAATGACTTCAAGAACCATTCCAATAGAAAATCCAATGGGACCATGGCTTTGATAAATATCTTCTATCTCCTCCATTCTTGAATATGATCAGAAATGTGCATAGACTTATCTTGTTCAAAGTTAGCTAAAAGCTCTACACCAACATCATACAAAACAGGGAGTTGGAAGTGATTAATAAAAACCATGGATAGATCACAAAATGTGGCGTACTTCGACCTTTCTAGTTCTATATCTGAAGGTATTTTGGTTGGGACTGAAGGCCAAATCCAGTCATGATGAATTGGATCATTCATAAACTTCGACAAATCTGGAAAATAAAGAGTTTCCAAAACCTGTATCCTAACATCGATTGATTGGAATCCTGAAAAGAAGGTCGTGGTTTATAACTGGCACTAGGTTGCCAAGAAGAGTTTATGGATGAGACAAAGCCTTGGTTGAAACCTTTGTTCTAGTTAAATGGAAGAAAAATATCACCCATATGATTCTCGAATGAAAAAGAAGAGTTACCCCATTCGAACCCTCCTTGAGAATGAAGACCTCCCTTGTTTAGGTTCCACTGACTTTGAAAGGGGTCTCCCCTTGATGACATCCTTCACAAAGGGAAACACCCTTGCATGGGATTCCATAGAACTTGAAAGGGGTTTCCCCCTACTGACACTGTAGACGTGGTGAAAGGATTAATTTCGAACCCACCATACAATGTGAAGAGGGTCGAGGTGGATGGCATGCTTTGAAATATGTCACCCATAGAAGCACCCCAATCCCCAAAGGGGTTAGGGCCATAAGTTGAGAACACCCCTCCTGATGGAAGGGAATGATAGAGGGATATGAGCTCTGCCCCAAGGAACAACTTTGTAGGGAATCGAGGGATTCCCTGAACCAACATTAGAAACTTGGGATGTTGACTAAGACCAAATGAATGCATTTAACATTCCCATCGATGAAATACTGAATAAGAAAGAATTGGTTGTTGAAGTTAATGGCATGGCCACACCAGAAGGATGGGTGGTACCAATAATTAGTGGAGTAGAGTTGTTGATAGATGTAGTAATGGTGGATTGAACCACACTATTTTTTTGGTTAGACATTTTATGGGGAAAGATCCCACTATAGGGAATCGAGGGATTCCTTGAACCAACATTAGAAACTTGGGATGTTGACTAAGACCAAATGAATGCATTTAACATGCCCATCGATGAAATACCAAATGAGAAAGAATTGGTTGTTGAAGTCGATGACATGGCCACACCAGAAGGATGGGTGGTACCAATAATTAGTGGAGTAGAGTTGTTGATAGATGCAGTAATGGTGGATTGAACCACACTATTTTTTTGGTTAGACATTTTATGGGGAAAGATCCCACTAGTGAAAATCACCAAAGTGGGAGTTATGACGACTCTCGACCCATACACTTCTAGAGTTACTTCTATTACAACCCAATGAAGAAGCATACTATCAGTGAATTCTAACCTGGTAGGAGAACATTGAACAAGAACTGGGTCATAAGGTCTAGTTAATGGAGGGTTGAAAGGTGGAGAAAATTCTCCATCCCCAAGATCAGTTATCGTTACAACTTCTATGTCAGAAACATTTATTTATGTGGGTTCCATAATTAAAGTATGGACTAGACTAGTTGATAAAAAAGCATCATGTTTATTAATTAAATGCCTTAAATGAGGCGGAGGAAGATTCACTTAAACTTATTCAGTGGGAATACCTTGAATTATCCTCTATTAACGAGGCGATTGATCAACCAATTTGATTTTTCATCTCTAGGTGACCACCTACACACCTTCCTAAGCAATTCTACAATCGCTAAGCACACCACTAGAAAGTTCCTAATAGTAACAATAGATACAAACAAGCTTGTCAATATCCTGACTTAGGTGGATTAGGTCCTAAGACTGTAATAGAAAAATAGTGAGGGAAGGACCTTCCAGGTGATGACACGGGTTGATTAAATCCCATGGACTGACAAACGAAGGAGTGAGAAGCACTTATCTAGACCTCAACTGACTAGCCTTATCTGGTGTAAGTACCCATTCTTTGCGGGGCACCTTCCATCAGCATTGAAAATCATGATATGAAATATGCCTCAGGTACCATGGGAAACCCGTCATAGTCACCTGTGGGACCCCTTGGAAAAGAAACTAAGGTCACCAAATTGCAATCAGGAATTGGAGGGTACATTAGAAAGTCAGGATAAAATATATGGGTAGGGTAACTAATCCTGAGGCCTTGAAATCACCACTTCTCACATAAGTAAAGGAATCGATGAAACCCCCAATATACAATCTCTCCACTACATCCAATTAAGATTCATAGGAGTTATCTCCTTGGCTCTCCTTCATCTGACCTCATGTTTGACTACTGTGTTAGAGCAGCTTCCAGGCTATGATTATATGGTAGTTGGATTTGAACTCTGCCTAGATCCGATTCCTATGGTTTTTTTCTGGCCTTGGAGAAATTAAATCTCCAACCTAAACCAAGGACCTAGCCTACAACTAGTTTGTTTACCTTGTAAAATGAAAATTACTAATTATTTTTTAGTGAGCATTCATTTTATGAGGTTGTTTTTTACTCAAGAGGGCTACCAATGAAACTATATGGTTTTTTGACAGACACAACAAAGAAACATTTAAGAGAAAAAA
>SNQJ01S0037626.1:27474-61046 GCA_010110895.2 Picea sitchensis
ATGTTTATGATTGAGAAATGAGGCTCAACATAAAGTCATGTACTATCTATAAGGGACTCCTGGTCCTATGGAAAAAATCTATGGATGGGCACCAAATGAAGAAGAGGTTCTAACTAGGGCACCCATGTTCAGTAAGTCTCTACCACTTGATAACGATGTGACTTATAGCAGATTGAAGGTTATGTGTCACAACAAATGGGTTCGTACCTAAGGAATACAAAGTGACAGTTATAAGATAATGAAAAAAATGAATGATGGAATGGATGCCTATCCTATATGTTGGGTAGTGAAAATACCTGCCCATGGTGATGAACGAACAACATAAGGTTGAAATCCGCAAGAATCCCTGGTAAAAACTACAAAAACCAACTCAATCCACCTTTGTATTAGTCCATAAGGCGAAAAAACTGACTCAAAACTATAGAAAATGGGTAAAAATTGTTATAAATAGTAACAAAACCAAAAATTACTATACCGTTTTGACTTTTTACCCAAATAGTGAAAATCATATCAAATTACCTCTGAGATTTAATTGGTGATTCCGGGAGTGTCAAGCAATGAAATCAGAAAATTTCCGGCCCAGGTAATTCCTCTTCCCCTCCTCTTCATTTTCAGTTGATTAAATTTTTAAATTAGAATTCAAATTTTAAGTAAATTAGGGCGCAAATTGTGTAATTCAATGTGCGTGGGTTGTCTCTTATTAGGTTGAGTATACGATGGGTTATACGCTACTTTGAAAACTACATGGCACATATACCCAACCCTATACGCGACTATAACTGAAGAAACTCGCGTACAAGTGCACAATGAATACTTTATATGGTTGATAACTCAAAATTTGACTTTTATCTGGTAGGATGGTGCTTGAATGGAGGGAAAGAGAGCACGAGGAGGTAGATGTTGCTGTGGACAAAGATCCGGGGGTCCAAATGGCCTTGAAAATATGTGTATTATATAAATTTTGGCCACTAGAAGGGATGAGATCCCAGGTGAGGTTGCTCGATATGCTTGTGGGTTACTAGGACCCTAAGAGTGAAAGATTCAACCTTGTTGGGAAACCATTAAGGATTGACATAGAGGATATCTAATTTTTGACTGGATTATCATGCCAGAGAGAGGTTGTAAAACTCAAATCATGGGGAGAAGGGAGAGGAATGAAAATATAGGAGTACATAGATTCCCACTATGTAGCAGGGATTCCTAAGGTCGAGAGTTTATTCCCCATTCAACCGATAAACAATCTCAGCCTCAAGATTTTTTTCCTCGTGTTGACCAGGATCACATGATTGAATTTGTTGCACGAGCCATCAAAGTTTCTCATGTTCTATGTAGTAGAGTGCTTGAGATCCATAATATATGATTGGTGTACCTCACTACTGGCTAACATGAAGAGCTAGTTGACAAAGTGCAGACAGGGTAGCAAGAGGAACTTTGGGTTTGCCTCTATCTTATGCAGTTTCTTCTTCGAGAGGGTTCTAGGTTTGGGACCTAGAGTCGAGATTCTTCTGATAGGACCTTGTAATCCATCCATGGTAGGGTCGACCAAGGTAATGAGATGACAGGGGGAGGTAGGGTGCCCACACCCTACAATGAGGATTTCTTCTACTGGTGCTAGCGACATGTCATTTCTCTGGACGACTATCCCTATGCAGGGATTGACTTCAGAGGAGACCCTGACATGCCACTCCCACTAGGGACCACCTATGGGGACATAGGTATGTCAAATGCTTTTAAATATTTCATTTTTTTGTATTTTTGTATAGTGAAAAAAAACAAAAAATTGGATGATGCTTAAGTACTAACTAGACACTTTTGTAGTCCCCGAGTTGTAGGACAATCGATGATGGAGTGTGATGTTAAGGCACTCCATGATGTTAAAGTCACCAGTTCGAAACTTGCGGGGACAAAAAATCCATCCATGTTAAGGGTTGGTGTGGCTCAGGCCGGGTGTGATCCTCGGGTGATTTTTATGGCTTAGATGCCCCTGAGTCGTGGTTTCTTAGCCACAGGTTAGTCCCACATGTCACGGACAAACTAACAAACAAACAAAAAACTAGACACTTGTGTAACGCAAGCGTGGGTCTGCAATGACCGGAAGGGATTTCTCGACATCGACGGAGGAACCGAGGAGACGAGGTGGAGGGAGGAGAAGCTAAGAGAGTCCTTCCATAATAATACATGTCTCACATTTAAAACTAAATACATTTTAATATAATATGGTAGATCTAAATAAAATGAATTTGTACCAATCTTCTCCAATATCTCAAATGGACTATACCAGATTGGTTTGGGATCTTTGCTTTCACCCTTCATTCCGTCTTTTTTTATATGTAACCATAATTTATCACCGACTTGAAACCGATGATCAACCCAATGCTTTTCATGCATCACCTTGTACTTGGCTTGGATTTTTTCCAATTATTCTTGTACTTCCTAGTGTACTTGTTGGATCCTTTGAATGAACCTTTTAGATTTATCTGTATCATCTTGTCCATCCTCTTTATTTTCTTCTTTGAAAGGAAGATCCATACGTTATTTAGGAAAGTACCCCAAACATACTTAAAATTGAGTTCTATGGGTAAACAAATGCATGAAATGATTATAGGCATGTTGTACAGAGTGAAACTATTCATCACAAAACTTAGGATGTTTACAACAGTATCATCATAACAAATGTATCACTGCCATATTCACCACCTATGTTTGTCCATATATCCGCGGATGAAAAGTTGTGCTCTTATTCATATTAGTGTCCATAATCTCCCATAAATGAGACCAAAACTTTCCAAAAACGAGAGAGTCTCGATGATATATAATAGATGTAGGAAGCCCAAAATGAACCCAAACATTAGTAAAGAACATTCATGATTTATGTTCAACTATGACATGTTTCTTGCAAGGAATTAATACACATGTTTTACTGAACCTGTCCACCATAACATATAATTAATCATGACCTATTATGGACATCGTTAAACCCCCTACAAAATCCATGGACACACTTTCCCATGGTTGAGAAGCTACTGGAAGTGGCGTATATAATCCCAACTTTTTGTACTTAGTATTTCTTGTGGCGCACATAACACACCCTTTTATGTACTTGGAAACTATTTCATTCATTCAAGGACAATAAAAATATCTTTGAAACTATGCTACTATCTTTCCTACTTGAAAATGACTAGAAATAAGAGATGTATGTGCTTCTCTGATTACACTTGCTCTTTCATCTCCGGGTATACAAAGTTTTCCAAGATGATATAAAAAAATGTCATGCACATGATAATTCGATTCTTCATGTTCATTTCAATGATCTAATGTTTCATATACATATTTAAAATAATAAACTCTATCATATTATTCAACATAAGTTTCATGAGCTAAAGAATTATGATTTAAAATTGTAGATGGATTAATCACTGGTCTTGATAACATATCTACAACCCTCTTAAGAATACATTTCCTATACTTAATAACCAAATGAAATTGTTTTAAGAAACCCATCCACCTGAAATTCCATGAATGTTGTAGCTTGGTATGCAACTACAATACTATAATGGTTGATGATCTGTATGAATTATTCTCTCCTTCCCCATTAAGTAATTCTTCCATTTTTTCAAACTTAGCACCAAAGCATACAATTAAATGTCATATTTTGGATAGATAATTACTACTTGCGTAAAATTCTCATAATGATAACAAATAGGTTTACCTCATTTCATCAAGAATAATCCCATGGCATATCCACCTGCATTGGTTTGAATCTCAAATGGATGTTGCAAATCTAGCAGAGAAAAAATCAGTGTGATTCTTATCTTTTCCTTCAATCTCTCGAAGGATTTTTGTTTCTTTCCTCCCCATTGAAAGACCAGTTTCACACCAATTTTAGGAAGAGGATCATCCTGCTGCAAATGAATTTCACGTTCAACCTCCCTCTTAGGAGGGAACCTTGTAGGTTCCTAAAATAACTCATCATATTTAGATATTATCTTTACTAATTCCTACTTATGATTTGGATCACATCCTCACAAAGAATATGATATATCTTCCTCTTTTTGTTTCACCATCATGAGAACAAAAAATTTACTATCATTTATGAGTCTCTTCATTTGTCCCATGCCCACTAAATAAATATTAGTTTTAATACATTGATCTATGGAGATATATTCAATCTCGTCCTTGAAAAGGTGATACTTTCTCTCTTCATGATAAAATATAACTTTCCTATCAAATAGATAGAGACTACTAAATATAAAGCCACAAATTTCAAGTGGTATGACATCTAAATAAACCTCATCAAAGAATTTGGATGTAATTGAAAATAGGATATTACACTATTTTGTCACTTGCAAATTAGCATCCTCACATAATCAACCTAATGGATATGGTTTCACATGAGGAAAATTATCTAAAACCATTTTCTTAACAATTTATTAAAATATTAAGTTAAATTGAGATCCACTTTCAAATAATGTATTCATATTTGTATGCTTCACTCTAACCCTGACATGGAAAAGCTCACTTCTCTTCTTCTGATCAAGAACACTTTCCAATTTAGCAGATTGAATGGACGAACTAGAATTAGTAGTATATATACCCTTGCTTCCCATTGTTGTGATCTTAAATTCATCTCTTGAATCTAATCCTAGATCTTGTTGAGTTGTTGCAAGAGTCCTTTGCTTCCCCTTATCCTGGAACTTATTTGGTCATAACTCTGGATGAACCTTCCAACAATGTGCCTCCTCATGTCCCTTCCTTTTGCAGTGAGAACATGTAGGCTTCTCTTCAACTTTATTCACTGTAGTTGATTTCTTACTCTTCCATTTTCCTTTCGAATTTTTATAGAATTTGTGTGGATTCTTATCTTCGAACATATACTTTCCCTTCCTAGATTCAATATGAGTAGCTTGTACTAATACTTCATCAATATTAGTAGGGTAAAACATCAATATGGTGTGTCGAAGATATGAATGCATACCACCAATGTATTTCAGAATATTTTCACAAGTATATAATGGAATTCCTAAAGATATGCTTTCTTCTTAAATTCTTGTATATATAACTGAACATTTTTCCCTTTTCCTTGTCTTATATGTTTTCATTATATTATTGTAGCTTGTACATAAGCCAAACGATATAATTGTTTTCTTATTGCAGAAGTAAATTAATCCCAAGAAGAAATTACTTTACCTTGTTGAACGAGATCAACTTGTGTTGTATTCTCCCACCATATCAAGGTTGGGCCACCCAAATGAACCAATTGTATTTTTGCAATGTCACCCATAATATTTTGTACCCTGCAATACACTTCAATATGCTTGATCCAATTTTCCAACTTCTCTATGTTCAATTATCCATCAGAAATTGACAAGTCAAACTTTACATCTAACTTTAATAAAGGGAAATCATGAGCATGAGAGAAAGACAATTTCTTCGAAGGCTTCTTATTATGGGACGAGTGTTCACTTGATCCATTGGTATATGATGATGAGGACCATGGTGAAGAGGGTTTTGTAGGCTCCCCATCTTCACCTCCTCCTTCAACTTTTACCGAAGATTCTCCATCTCCATTCTTATGAACTCTTTGATACAAATCATCTATTATTTCCTTCATGGAATGAAGTGTAGCCATAAATTCCTCAAGTCTCATGGGAGGATATTCTCCTTCCTTTCCTTAGAAAACCATCTCGTGTTTATGAAATATCCTTTGAATATTAGACTTATAACTCAGAAGCTTTCCTTTACCAAGATTGAATCCGGACCTTGTAAGAATTCACTTTCAAACACCTATCAAAAACATGTCTTTGATACCAACTTGATTTGAAAATCCTTAGATGTTAATTTATTCTTAAATATACATAAACATCCAACTTGAATTGAAATATAGATGATCTCTTTGACTGTTTACAAATAATATGAACTTACTTATCAATCCAAATCCACTTTAATGATAAATAACTTGGAATATAGCTGAGCAAAATAGAACAACAATAATAAAACACATAAAAAAGTTTGTTAATGGAGTTCACTCAACTTGGGATACATCTCTGGATCTGCTTCCAATCGAGAGACCACTTTATTAATTCTCAAAGGATTGTGTTATTACAATGACATTGTTATAAATTTCTCTATCTCATAGATAGAGTGGACCATTGAATTCCTCTCAAAAAACTGAGAAGAATGTGTATAAAGACCATATACATTCCTCAAGGAATCCTTTGGCACACATTACGGTGCAACCCCAAATTATAGATACCTCATGGCATGAACTTCAGGACACATATTTATAGCTTGGGTACACATATATAAATCCATAGTCTATCATACTCTTGTACCCTTCCTCGGTCTAAGCGCTAGCTTAAATAAGGTGCGGTCCCTAACTATAATTTGGATCTTTGGCAAACATTAATATAATATTTTTCACATGCCGTAATAAGTGCCACCTTTGGCGTAAGGGTGAAGGAATTGGTATAGGTGGGAGGAGGTGACGGGTTCGACCCCATATACCTCTCCCCTTTTTTCATTTAGTTAGAACTATATGTTAAATATAGTTCATGGCATTAACCAAAGTTTAACAACTGGTGCTAATATATGGGATGGCATATTATATGTGATTGTAATATGTTTATACACTGAGGTCCAGGGGTTGGCCCCCTCGACCTTTTATCTAACTAATACCATATTACAACTTAAATAATTATGTCACCATGTATGGTTAAGTGAAAACTCCCATGGTGTGATGGTAAATACTTTGGTATTGTGTGGATGAGGTCGGGGGTTCGACTTTGGTCGACCCATAATTTTTTGATAGAAAAAATCATCATTAAGATATTCAAGACTTCCACATGGTGGCTCCCAATTTTTCCACCTGTGAAATGATGGTAAAGCCAAATGCCATGTGTCCTTGCTCGATTGGTCCACTTGTACCTATTCAGTTTCCATGGCACTTTCCGTGTATCATGTTGTGGGATTGCCAGATATCTTACTTGGCACTTCATATATGAAACTTAGATTGATGATATAATGTAATGGAATCATCTTCAAATAATTCAAAAAACATTTTTTGTCTCGTTTCTGAGGAAGTTCTCAAGGATTTAGTCTCGAAGCGAGTGTGTCTTCCAGATTTTTAGTTTGATTCACTAATCATGTCAATAGGGTCTTAGTGATAGCATGGCCTTAGTAGCATGAGAGTATGAGTGCATGTTTTTCCTCAAAATTTGATTTGTAAGTTTTGATATGTAAAAACCCCATGCAGTAACCCATGTGCAATATAGGGAATATTGACCAACATGGAGGACTTTAGAATTCTCAATAATTTTCTACTCCAAGAACTTCCTCAATTCTTGGTAGCATTTGGAGATAAATCTGAAGAGACAGAATAACAAGAGTTCCATGAACAAAATTTACAATAAGAATATCTAGAAGCATTATTTTATTGTCCTTGCTAATATGCAAGGGAGACCGAAGAATCATAGACAACATCCAATGGAGAGAAAATAATGGAATCTTAAATCGTAGAATCCCTTGCAATTTTTTCTTTGTGTGAGAGCCAATTCCTTGAACATCTATAGGGTGCAACAAAAGAAGGAATGCAAGTCATAAGGAGGAGTGACTACATAGAAAATTGGTTCCAGGCAATCATTAGGCCAACGTGCCACTCCTTTCTTCAGAAATTCTTGGCATCAACTGAATAATATCAATTGGTTTCTCATTTCTGGAAAGTCATTCACGTATATTTTTTATATTTGGATATGAGTTTTTTTTAGATTTTGTTACGCACATGGCTTCATTGGAAGTGCGCCTATACTTGATAAAGGTTTCTTTTTTCACTTAGGGTAGGGTAGTTAATAAATACATCAATATACTCTACATATAGTTGATTGGCTGAGTTCCAAGTATATATTGAAATTTTAGTGTAGTAGACTCCTGCAACAGTCTCTGTTCCTACGGAAAGTTCCTACAAAAGGTTTCTACAACAATATTTATTCCTGCGGAGGGCTCCTGAAATATAATATTTTTTGGCTCCTATGATATCCTGTAGAAATTAGTCATATATTCAGTGAGTGCCAATAATATACACTCCATGAAAAACAATATGAGAAAGGGTCTGACAGTTACCATGATGTCAAAGGGTTGATTTTTTGTAACAGATCATAGTCAACATTCCTACGGCTAGACATTTCCTATAGCATCCTATTTGAAGGGAAATTTTTGCACAAACATTGGCACTAGCTGAGACCAACCTAAGGAATTCCAAGATATGGGTGTTTTGAAAAAGTTGACAAATTAAGTAATACGTGGAAAAAATTTCAGAAAATGCATAATGAAGGATTTATGGGATATCTTTGAAGCCAATTTTTTAGATTTTTCCTGTAGATTCCTACAACATATTCATGTTTCGATCATGACCTCCAGGTTGGAATAGTAGCACAACTTGAGACAAAATTTCGGCACATGGGTTTTGATGGGAAATGTGTCAWTATGGTTTCATGTTGTTTGTAACTTACCAAAATGGATTGTTTCCCAACCTAGGTTTTTCTACAATAATTCATAGTACATATTATACTATAGATTATATAATTAGATGTTAGATCAGTCTTTTACAAGTTCATCATATACATCTTCAACAAAAATCATTCCATCTCACACCTTCAACAACAATTCCAACAGTCTTCGAAGATTCTTGCAGTAGATATATTTTTTCCTACAGTAGAATTCTTTGTTCCTACAATAGATTTCTTTATTTATGCAATAGAATTCTCTATTCTCGTAGTAGACTTCTCTTTTCTCGTAGAAGAATTATCATAGTGCTTTTATTTTCATCATTTCAATCCCTTTCTTTCAGTTTAGTACATCTAGTTCCATATCTTGTACTAGGTACCATAAGATAAAATTTCCCTTTTGCAGTCCAAGATTTCATGAATGTAAACCTGAGGTAAAGCCACTTTTGAAACTTGTTATTTTGTTAAAAATGTAGGGAATTATGATAAGAGACTATTTTAAGATGGCATGCATATATCCTATGATACCACATTGTTTTATGTCCATTCACTTTGTAACTTACCTTTTTGATATGCTTCATCTCTCATTCTTAACTCCCTCATCATTCTACTCTACCATTGTAAAACCAGTCCCCTAATTCATGATACTTTCCATTTTGATCTAGTATGATGATACTTTGACTATAATGAGTATTATGGTAGTTTTGTTACTTTTTTTATAGGATACAAATATGGTTCATTGGGAAAAAAAATATGAATGGAGGATTCCACTCTATAGGCCAAGGGCATAGAGATTTGTTCTAAACCATCATAAGATATGTCACAAGTATGGCTAAAAAAACACAATAGAAAAACATACACAAAATCCTATTTATTATGCTATCTAAAGTATCACCAAGTACAAATATGCAGTAGTAGAATACGACCAAGATAAGCAACAAGATTTCGTAGGTGTCTTTAAAGTAAGTCTGAAAGAGATAAGAAATCATTTCTATGAACATGAATCTTTTACACGTCACCTTATTGGCCTACCATGTCCATACTTGATCATTTTTTTCACTTCCATACTGAGTATGCTAAACCCATTAAGCAAGTATAGTCAAAGTAAATAAGGTTTGTCTGACTATGAGATCAACATTTCCCTACTTTATTGGCATGAGAAAATGTAAAATCTTAGGTGTGGGGGAGATGTTGGGTTGACAATATGCCATCTTTTTTTCCATTTGAATAATTGATTTTGATAATTTAACCTCAACATTTACTCTATTATTTCCATTCCTACCTTAAATTTTCACAAAATCTCCATGGTACACCCCAATATGGTCAAGTAGTTAATTATCATGTATTTCCTTCATTTATAGTGAATTAATGAGAATTGTAAGTTGGTTTTTTAATTATGGTTTTATGAGTTCAGTAATGCAACTCTGTAGCACAAGTCAGTTCCTGCAGCACAATTCAGTTCCTACAACACCATCATTGTTCCTCATACTTCCACATGTCCAATGAAGAAATGGGATCATAGATATCATAGTTGGATGCTTCTAGATGGTTATGTACCCATCAAATAATTCTTAGGTCGCATGTGGGAGTCTCCAATATAGATATGATATCTATGGGAACATAGATATCATATTTGGATGTGATTTATTGTCAATTGAAGATAGATCTTGAAACTCCAAGACATGGGTTTTGTGCAGCATGGTCCAAATTGGTTTCCTAGTGAGTTAATTTCCAAAATTCGAAATGGTTTGGGAGATATGGGAGGAAGTTCAAGGTGTATTTTCCAAGACATCATGCATTTAAGCCTCTTGTGGACAAATTTTGGAATGTGGTTTTGTCAAATATTGTGTTGTTGGTTTCCATACTATTCAAACATATCCAAAAATCATTAAGTAACTTCACTTTCCTTAATCAAGTTTGTGATGGTTGTATATACATGTATTTGGGATCTGGTCTCATTTTGTTGTAACTATTTTTCTTCTTTATTTTAAAATCCATATGTATAAATGTAAGGAAGATCATTGTAATGAGATGGTAGAGGAGAGACTAAAGAGAGAATCAATGTAATCATGGGGAGAATTATGGAATAAAGAACTTGTTGCATATCAATAACTTTCCATTGTATTCTTTCTTGGCAGTGTATTCCATGAGAGGAAGGGCCCCCTCTCTGGTATATGCTTCCCAAATATTTCATTTTCTATTGTGTGAGTTTATTTTATTTTTACATTGCAATTTCAATTTCATGCCATGTGGAGTGAGAATTAGTTCTATGTTAGTCCATGCTAATTTTTCTTGAGATTAATATAAGCATAAAGAATCTTGTAGAGTATTGTTTTCTAATCCAACCTCGGGTTCTACAAGACAACTCATGTTGGATAAAATTGATCTCAAGAGGCCATAGTTTTTACTTAAGAATCTTGTTTTTAGTTTTTCTTTAAGCATACAGTTAGATGTGTAAGTTCAATAGTAAGCATACTTTGCTTCTAGTCCATTGGTTGGTTTTGATTAGGAAATGGACTACCCTTCCAGATAAGATCTAAGCTACTTGGAACCACATTACTACACATACCTGGCATGTAATTCATCGCTAACAAAGTTATCCATGCAATAGAAACTTCCTTGCACATAGTTGACTCTAAGTGTGTTTACATTTTATGCAAGTGTGGTGTAACAATTTATTTTCCAACACTTCTAAGACTTAGTTGTGCATATATTTTTCCCAAATACATGGATATAAAATTGATAATAAAATGAGACCAGATCCCAAATACATGGATATAAGAAAATACCAATCTGAGCAATACCTGTTTCTAGAAATTTAAGAAATCATAGTTTTTTTTGTCTGTCCTCAACAATCTTGTGATGATTGAATAAATATTTTAGAGATTTTACTTCCAATCTCATCTAATTTTTCCCTCAAGCTAAGAACTATAGTTCAAGTACCCTTTTTTTGATCTCCTCTATTATAGAATATTGTGGGATAGTAAAAAAAATTGATTTCTTGACGATTTAACCTTATTGATTACCCACTCAGATAGACCACATATACAATTTTAGGATTGGGGGTGAATTTAAAAAAATGGAGCCCATATAGGCATATAGGGTGTATAATAATGTTGAGATGGTAGAGGTTTTCCAATATTCAAACTAGTTGATATATTTTGATAGATTTCAAGGGTATGATGATAATGTGGCCTTGGTATTTGCACTCAATTTATAAAACATCAGAAACTAGGATTGTATCACTTCAGTTAAAGGCATGGAAATCCAATTCAATGAACCTGTGATAATTAGGGTGTCATGCCTCCCAATGGGTCTTTCTTGTGACAAGGAAGATAGGTAGTTTACCATCGATGCAGATAATGTATTCTCCCTATGTTGGTACAAGCCAAATGAAAAAAATAATAGGATGAAGAGGGAGGGTTTTCCAAAGCCTTAGGATGAGGTTCCTTAGCACCTTTTCAAATACATACCTTATGAGGGAAGAATAGGAATGATATATTATTACCATTTCAATTTTATTACTAGTTGAGTAACTTGTTCCATCAAAGGACTGCAGAGAAGCTCAATATTCCCTACTTTGTAATACAATCCCTGAGAGAAATGAACATCAAAGTAAACAAAGGGAAGGAGGAGGCACTAGCCCACCATGGCCTCATCAAGCACATATTTTATGATGCCTTGGGGAGGTAGACAATAATCGTGTCTTGGGAATATTTTATTGACACGATTATCATAAAAGGATTTAAAAAATCACAAAAAAGAGTTAAGGAACCCAACCTTAAGAGAGATCCAGGAAAAAATAAGAAGGATGGGAAATCATAAGAATACAGGAGAAGGAAATCACAGAAGAGGATATACATGGAATATGAGGACGATGAAATAAAAGTGATACTACAAAAAATGGTGACACCTGAAAATAATCCCTTGAATATTAAATAAAGTGGTAAATCTATAAGAAGAGGTGGTAAGACCTCAATAAGGGCCAAGACCATATCCCAAATATATCCTAAGATGATCACCCCTCTCTGTACCAAAATAGTATACCTGAAGAAGGAACATATCCCCATAAAAGACCCTTTAGAATCTTAAGAGGAGAAAAATAAAAAAAGTTCAAAGAAAAATGAAACAAAAATGTAGGTTACTTTAAGTCAGTTGGAAGAAGCAAGGGATAAGTCCCTCAAATGAAAAAAAAAATCAAAATCCAAGAGAAGAAAAATTAAAGAAATTGGGGGAAGGGAACTGAAGTGTTTGACTTGGAGAAACAATTTTCCAATATATAGGAGAAATTTTAGTTCATGAAAATGCATAATATGGACAATACAAGGTAGCTAGAAGTTGAAAAAAAATACCTAAAAGAAGATATGGAAAAACCAAGAAAGAATTGGCTAGACAAATTGAAATATTTGAATTCTTAGAGTCCTTTGTCACCAAGATGACATAATTGGTAGAGGAAATGTGTGATCGTAGGTATCTATCAATGATTTATAGCCTCTTTCTCAAGGAGAAGTGGAAAAAATAATAGATTGACAAGTTGGTGAAACAACACCTCTACATGATAGATACCCCTAGGGATTCCATAAATACCTGCTAAGAAAGTAATGGGGAAGAAAGGGTACAAATTTAGTGAATTTTATCTAAATAATGTTTTTCTACTTCACCCCTACAAATGGTCACTTAATCCATATGTACGGGAAGTCCATCTAAGAGCCTTATTCTATTCAAAATATCATGAAGAGATGAGACTTTTTGAAGTTTAGAAGTATAGATAAAAAGAGGTGGGAAGCCACTTGTGGATAAGTGTAGATCTCATCGGGCCTAAAGAACTCATTAGTGTCCATGTGTCCCTAACCTATGACATGCATACCATCCCATTTTGGAAGAAAAACAAAGAGGTTAAATTTCCCATTTTGAAGACACCACCAGACTATCTAGGAAATGAGAATCCCTAGCATGACAAAACTGATGGAATGTCCTTCCCCATGACCATCAAGGGGTTGAGCCTCATGTTGTAACTTTTTTCATTGATCTCAAAGTATTGATGATGTCATCTATGTCATATTATGGAATTACAATACACACAACATTTCGTTGAGCCTCATGTTGTAACTTTTTTCATTGATCTCAAAGTATTGATGATGTCATCTATGTCATATTATGGAATTACACACACACAACATTTTTAAGATTGATATATATATATATATATATATATATATATATATATATATATATATATATATATATATATATAGGTCTTGCGGTCTACAAGTATATTAAAAAAGGGGTACATGTGAAAAAGTAAAAACTGAAATGGTGGTTTCAAAACCATGGGTTTGGGGTATTTTCCCATGATATTGGGAATCAATTATTTAAATAAGGGAAATTTCCCTTAATGAAGGGTTATGAAAAAAATATAAAAAGGGAAATCATTGAGGGAAAGTGTGTGTGTGAAAAATGGATTAGCAAAGATTGAATTGTGAAATCATTTCCAGGTCATCTTGGAATTTTCGTGGTAAATATTTTTCTAGGATGTTTCAGACCTTCTAATTTTGAAGAGAAGGAGAGACATTGTTGTGTATATGTGTTACAAATTCTAGATGCTAGTTCTCTATAATTTTGGATATATGCCCTATGGAATTTAGGGTTCCTGAATGATCTTGAAAGTAATTTCAATCGGGTCAGCTTGGAATTTTCACTATAACTTATTTTATGGGATGTTTCAAACCTTGAAACTTTTTAGAGACAGAGAGGAGATATTGGTGTACATGTGTCACAAATGTCAGATTCTGATTTTGTATATTTTCAGAGATATCCTTGTGGAAGTTAAGGTTTCTAAATGGTCCTGCGATCAATTGCAAATAGGTCATCTTGGCTCTTTCTCTATAACTTATTTTATGTGTTTTTTCATACCTTGAAACATAAAAATGACAAACACGAGAGTGTCATGTACATGTGGTTTATCAAAACAAGATTAACAAATTGGGGTATATACTTTCAACATAAGGGATAACAGTGGATCCCGAGAAGATAGAAGCCATTAAAGGATGGTCAACACCAAGAAATGTCACAGAGGTTAGACAATTCATGAATATTTTCGATTATTACCAAATATTCATAAAATGATTTTCAAAGATTTCAAGTCAAATAACTTCTTTGGAAAACAAGGGAGTGAATTTCAAATGGAATTCCAAGTGTGAAGAAATCTTTCAGCAGCTGAAAGACATATTGACAAGTGCACCTATCTTAAAGATTTCATATTTGGGTGAATACTATTTTGTGTGCACTGATGCATGCAAGGAAGGGATGGGTAGAGTTCTCAGTCAAAAGGATCATGTGGTATTCTATGAATTCAAAAAATTAAAAGAGCGTGAGTGAAATTATGATACACATGACTTGGAGTTAGAAACAATTATACATGTATTGAAAATGTGGAGACATTACCTCATTGATAAGAAATTTGAGCTAAGGATAGACCTCTGAGGTCTGAAGCATTTGTTTGGACAACCAACATTAAATGCTAGACAAACTAGATGGATTGAATTTCTTAGTGAGTATGACTTTTAAATTAAGCATATAAAAGGAAAGGAAATTCAAGTGGTTGATGCACTCAAAAGGAGAGCATATGAAGTGCATATTGCTGCCATCAACATGTACAAGACAAATAGAAAGACAAAATCGTTGCAACAACAAATTCAGATCAACAATATCTCAAATTAAAAGAGACATTAGAACAAGGTAACTTCTAGTAGAAATTTAATTATTATGAGCTGAAAGAAGATGAATTTCTCATGTACAAAGTAAAAGTATATGTTTTGAATTCTAATGAGATAAAAAATGCAGTGTTGAAGGAAATGAATAATGTTCCATATGTTGGACACCCGAGATATCCTAAGACAACTGCAGCTATGAGAAGCCAATATTTTTGGCTAGAAATGAAGAAGGAAGTGGTTAATTACATAGAAATATGTCTAGAATGTCAGAAAGTGAAGACTGAGTATAGGAATCTAGCAGGGTTTTTGCAACCATTTCTCATTTTAGAATTGAAGTGGGGAGTTATTATAGTGGATTTTATTAATAAGCCGCACATAACAATGAAGAAACATGATTCAATCATGGTGGTAGTGGATAAATTAACTAAGGAAATATATTTTATTCCGGTGAAGACAACACAAAAGGAAAAAAATATTGCATAAATATATATATATGAAAGTATTTTCTAGGCTACACGGGGTTCCGAAGACAATAGTTTTAGATAGAGATCTAAAGTTTACTTCAAATTTTTGGAAGGGTTTGTTCAAGGTATTTGGGAAAAATTTCAATCTTAGTATAGTGCATCATCCAGAGTCAGATGTGAAAATAGAGAGGACTAATAGGATAATTGAGCAGATGATTAGAATGTATGTGATGGATCAACCATCAAAGTGGGAAGATTATATTCATTTGATTGATTTTTTTTACAATAATGGGTATTGAGCCTCATAAAAAATGACTCTGTTTGAAGCATTGTATAGAAGAAAATGTAACACACCAATAGGTTGGGATAATCCAATAGAAAAAATAGTTGTTGGGCCAGATTTGTTAAAAGAAATGGAAGAGAAGATGGAAAATATCATGAAGAATTTAAAAGTTTCACAAGATAGGTAGAAAATTTATGCAGACAAGAATAGAGTGTTTAGATATTTCAAAGTGGGAGAACATGTGTTCTTAAAAGTAAAGGAAAAGAGAAGTTCACTAAGATTAGGAAGTTTCCCGAAGTTGGAATCAAGATATTGTGGGCCTTTTGAAATATTAGAAAAGATAGGACTAGTTGCATACATGATAACATTTCCTACATCCATGACAGTGCATAATGTATTTCATGTATCATTATTAGATAAGGGCCCAAGGGGTAGTTATCCATGTATATTAATTCAACCGATTTTCCTAAATTTGTTATTTCTATATGAACCTTCTAATTTCTGATTGAGTGTTTCCAAAGCCAATCATTGTATACATGTAAGAGGGTGGGTGTGAGTAGTCACATACCATAGTTATTGGGCACATGGGGGTTGAGTACAATCATCTTGGGGAACTATGTGAGTCAAGCAAGAAAGCCAAGCAAAATTGTATGGGTCGCTACATTAGTTTTTACACAATGAGTCAACTTTTGAGCATGAGGATCAAGTAGAGAGAAAGGAAGACAACTTGGAGATGGTGTAGCCATGGAGGGTGAATTATAGATCTAGAATATTGATAGCATTTTAGAGTTGAATCTTGAATATTGATAGAATTTTGGAGTTGAATATTGAAGAACTATGTTATCAGGCCTAAAGAGTGAACTCCTATGTGATTTGCACTAAAACAAAAGTGTTTGTTGTTGTTGTTCATAGTTTTTCATATAACATAATTACCTTGAGTTCATAGTTGAGATATTCCTAACTACCTATGCTAGAGAGACTATGATAAATGAATGGGATACTCAATGGATTGATATCAGTAAAGGGGTACATTTCTTGGGTTGTGCAAGTCAAGAGGAAGAGAGATGGTAGAAAAACAGGATAACTATAGGAGAATCAGAGTGGGTTGTGAGTTTTATGAGCTATGAGTGGACAATGAGAGACCACCCTATTTTTTGGATTACTAGCCTCAACTTGAGGTTGACTATCTATTGATATTCACAACAATCAGTATATGGTTGGGTGTAACGTCCATCACAATCACTTGGTTGCACGACAATTTTAAAATATAAGTGTTTGATCAGTTTTTTGTCTTGTATTTATGAGTTAAATTGTTGTGCATAAACTCTTTTTATTTGAGAATGATTTATATATTGTTGTGTTGAGTTTCATCTCATTTCTAATTTATACTGTTGTAGATGCATATAATTAATTGTAATAAACAAAGTTAAATATGTATGTAAATTGTAGCTGCAAACTACAAGAATTTATTTAGCTGTTAAAAATTTTCATTTTTGTAAGTTTTTTGCACCATAATGTGCCTCGGTTGGGCTACGGGACATTACACGTTGACCTAGATATAGATATGGTATAAAATTATCATGAACTCACACTATTTATACATGTACAAGAAATATAAAACAAAAACAAATCAATAGTGAGGTAGACATCCAAACAATCATTGAAGAATTTGGAGATTCTCCCCAAGTGAAAGCAATAAATTTTGAAAATTTCTTAGAATAAGAAGAAGAATCCTCATCCCATCACACCATCGAAAAGAATGAAGAAAACAAATCTAAAATATTTCAGCTCCTCATTAGGGAAATCAAAGGAGGAATAAAAATGAAGAACAACAATCATTTTTATCTTCCTCACTTCCATGGCCTTACTTTAGAAGGCCCTCACACTTTTCTTTTTTATTTTAAAGTTGTTTACAGGACCAATGATTATGAAGATGATGAACATAAGATCAATCTCTTTCCCTCTACATTGATGGAATCATCCTTGAGATGGTTCATGAGTCTAGAGGGAAGCAACATCGAAAGCTAGGAGAAAATGAAGAAAACCTTCATTGAATAGTATAGGGACTACTTCAAAGATAGGGACACAAGAGATGAGATATTCAAAATGATCAAAGGAGAGAATGAATATTTGGAGGACAATAAGAAAGGTTATAACTTACTTACACAAGAGTTTGTAATTTCATAGTGGATAATAATTCATTATAACTTACTTACACAAGAGTTTGTAATTTCATAGTGGATAATAATTCATTTAAACTTGTCTTGCTAAGAGGGGTAAGAGAGGAACTCACGGAGCCCTTAAATCTCCTTACAGATGGAGAGATATTCATGTTGGAGTATGAATATATCAAGAAAGTATTCAAAAAATACTACATCTCTACAAAGAAAAAAAAGTAGGAATGGTAGTAGTGTGGTAATGCAATCATATAACTCCACAACTCTTACTAAAAATGAATACATGAGGCTTATTGGATGTTGTGGATTGTAAACTAGTATATTTATTTTATATCTATGTTATGCATTATTGTAGATTATATTTTGTTTGATATATTGATTATTGGGATAACAGAGTTCAATCTGAATGCTCTGAATACCTGTCATAATATGTCTCCATGTTGAAGTGTTAACAAACAATGAAATTATTCTTTAGTCACAAGAGTTGTACAAAGAGTTTTATTACTGTGTTGAACCATGACTAAGTTTTTTTATGTGATGGTCCATTAATGGATTCATTTATACTAAAGGAGGACAATGGTTGTGCATGAAGGGTGGATTAGGGCAGACTTGTGCTCAATAGTGTCCAATTATTTTTCTACAGAAGAATAGATAGTGGTGGATGTGCAACTTCAATAGTTGTATGATTCTAAGTCTGTGAGTTTTATGTAGTTATATTATGTAGTAGAGGTTTTGGAAAGTATGCATTATCATCTTTGCATGCAAAGATTAATCTCCACTATGAATTTAATCTGATATAGGGGAGGGGGTCCTCTTGCAAAACACACACGCACACACACACACACACACACACACACACACACACACACATAAAGAATGTTTGTGTATGTTCTTTCACACATAAAGAATGTTTTCTATATTATCTCTTAAAAATGTGTTTTTTTTCTTGAAAAAATTGTATATTGAAAGGGATTTTTTCAAAGGTTAAAACATCTATCTTATCTACAACTCGCAAAATAGGGAAGGGGATTCTTAGTGAAAATTATTGGGCGGATTTTATAATTTTTCATCCATGGCTATTAACAATTAAGAAAAGAGAACAGGCAAATCACTAGGATTCTACCCTACAATTGTGGGAATAGAACTATTATTGGAGTAATGTTAACAATTAATGTAAGGTTAAAACATTCAATAATATGTGAATGGAAAAAATATACCATTAATTATTCTATTTTAGATGTATTTATATCAAGTCATGTATATATTCATGTGATTTATGAGATAACTTTTTCATACTGAAATTTTACATACTTATAGGTTTCAAAAGTTACTCAACAAGAAAAATACAAGTTTCTGTCTTCATACTTTTAAGTACTTTGAATTCCGCTCAGTAATAATCAATCCACTTATTGACTTAAGTACAGTTGAATTCCTCCCAATACTAATTGCAAAGCATTCTCTTCATCAATAATGGATTTGGTTCTCTCCTCTTTGATTCTAAGTTTTTTTATGGCATAGATAAATAACCAGGAACTTAACTACCATCCCAATCTTGAATTTGATTTTTTGGTTTCTTTTCATTTGGATAAACAACAAAGAGAAAAACAATTTTTTTAGTTTCTATCTTCCTTCCAACATAAACACTAATTAAAAAGAGATTTTTAGTTACAATAATTCAAATAGAGATTTTTTCTAGATGCATTCTTTCATGTCTACCACATATAATTAAAAGAAAAAAAAATTAACATGTTTCTATAAACTTATATTTCTATATTTTTTCATTTTAGCAATAGTAAAATCAAATAATTTGTTTAAACTAACTTTGCAACCTTATAATAAAAAAAATTGCAATAAATAAATAAATAATTGTAAATATTTACCTAATATAACAATAGAAAATTATTAAATTATTCAAATTTACTTATTTGTAATACATAAATACACAAGAATCGCTAAATACTAAATAAATACACAATAATCACTAAATACTAAATAAAATATAAGAAAAATTTTACTAAACTTTTTCTTAGAAATAAAATCATAATAAACTAAAATAAAAAATTTACACACTTTTTCAATTTAATTTTTATCATTTAATATTTATATTTAAATATAATTGTGTGTCCTTGAATTTAATAAAAATATAAATCAATTTAATATATATATCATTTAATATTTATATTTAAATATAATTATGTGCCCTTGAATTTAATAAAAATATAAATTAATTTAAAAAAACCAAAAGAAATGATTTATTTAAGAAAACAATTTTATCAAAAAGTTCAATTCTGAAAAGAAACTTGATTATCACCAATTTCAAAACTGAAACTCATCCATCCATCTCTATTATTTTCTATCTTTTTAAAAAAAAAAAAATTCCAAAAGATCCTATAATATCTAAAAGTAGGATTATGAATATTTAAATTCAAAATCAATGATTGTTATTTATTGCATTTAGAAATTCCAAATTTATATCATTTCTTTATTCCACTTATTTGTAATAATCTGATAATATGAAAGATTCATGTCAACCATTCATTTTCCATGGAGTTGATGTATCATGCAAATCTATTGAAATTTCATAATTTCTATCTCGTCATCTTTACCATTTATAAGAGGTGGTTGATAAGGCCTTTACCATTTATAAGAGGTGGTCGATAAGGCTCTTAACTTTAGAATTCTATAAAAATGACCCTTTGCTATCAGCATTTTTTATATAAATTGAAATATATGTCAAACACATGTTCAGTCTTTATTTATTTTTTCAAACTATATATCACGTAAATCTATTGATTTTTTATAAAAAAAATTATTATTATTATTTTTAAATAGTAATTAATAATAATTAGTTAAAATGATATAGACTAGATCTAAAATCAAATCCACTAATTACCATTATAACCTAAAAATATATCTAACAACTTACATACCCAATATACTTATCATTTATAAGACCTGATATACTTTACTTATTATTTATAAAAAATTACTTATTATTTATAAAAAAAAAAACCATGATATACTTATCATTTATAAAAAGAGACTAGTAAAACTACCAACAACTTTTGGATTTGATAAAAAAGACCCTTTGTTAAGGGAAATTTCTATACAAATTAGAGCATATAAGAAGAGACGCATGATATACTTATCATTTATAAGGGACTCATAAAACTACCAACAAATTTTGGATTTGATAATTAAATTATTTCTTAAAATGTTTAGACTATAGCGTATGTCAATTGTATAATTAAATTTTAAAAGTTAATTAAACCATTGACAAAGTGTTATTGAGCATTTAATTAATTATTTCTTAAAAAATAATTTGAATAATTCAAGTAGGAGATCTTTTTTAAAAAACTAAAAATGTTAATTTTAAACAACGTCCGTAAATGCTTATGTTTTTCCTAGAGGAAAATTAAGTTCTCTACTTCTTTATCTCTTATCGTTATTTAGTAAACCATTTCAATTTATATTTTATTGATGAAATGAAAAAATTGACAATGAAATGCTCGCATTAAGACATTAAGAAACATCTTTTTAAATATATTAAATAAATAATCAATTTTATAATTATGAATTTCAATGTTTATATAACGTATTTTAAAGATATAAATACTAATTAAGTAATTATAGATTTTAATAATAATTTCAATTATATATATATTCCATAGATTTATAAATTGAAGTCTTATTTCTTAAAAACTTTTTTTTTTGTTTTTTTACTTATAATTAAAAAATTATATTAAAACTCTTTTTGATGGGGTGTGTTAGTGAGCGTGTGTGTTAGTGAGCAACACCTCGTCATTGGAGGATGATTCGAAAAGATCTTTTAAATGACAATGGCTGAGTTATTTTGCATGTGTTATTTTACCATTTAGGAAAACTGATGAAAGAGGAAGAATTAATGAAGAAACATAATAGCCATAAAGAAAGATACAGATCTGAACATAAGCATGAAGAACAAAAAACTATAAACACCAATGTGATAACGGAGTTCTGCAATCTCGCCTACGTCTCCTGGCATTTGTCTCAGTAGGTGAGTTTTACGTATTTATGTTCGAAGCTTTAAATGTACATCATGAAAGTTTCAAAAAGGTTAAAAACAGATATGGTCGTGTTCTACCATATCTCAAGAACCCAACAAAACTGACGGCACTGAAATCGGATGAATGAAGCTCCCAGAAATGGCCCGCAAAGGTGTTCTCCTCAATGGCTTCCCTGCATAAAAATGGCTTTGGCTCAACAATCCTTCAGTACAAACCTATTATGAACCTCCTCTCATGGCTTCAAGAGCCTCTGGTTTATATACGCCTGAAGTTGGTAACCATCTCCCAACTTCCCCCCAAGATCTGGCCTCAAAAAGGGCTCAAGTTCCTCCAAAAATGGATTAAATCTCCCAATTGTGGCTAATAATCCATTAAAATCTTTAACATAACGTATAAAAACCCACTTTAGCAAATAAATAGGGTACAACCCCTTATTCGAAGGCTCCTCGTCACATGGCATGCTCCATGTGGCCTAGCGTTGGGCTAACGCGTTGACCCCCTTATCCGTTAGCTCCTGGTCATAAGGCTTGGCCCATGTGGCCACAACCTCAAAGCTCCATGTGCATAGCATGTGTTAAGCCCCTGGATTCCAGCCTTTGGTTATGCCCCTTGGTCGACGGGCTAGCCCGACTGACCAAGGCTAACCCCATAACCTTCGCGCCACGAACTATACCCAAGTCATATGTGATACGTCGAAACCGTGGGCTATACCCATACATATGTGCCAAACCACATCAAAGGTCCATTCATATGGAAAATTCACATACGACCGTGCCAAATCTCAATGGTCATCCATGCAAGCAGAGTAGGGTCATGTGTCACGGTTCTATGCACCGAACTTTAAACTGGACCGGGGCTATAATAAAAATCATGTCAATGTATAAGGAGTAGGGGCTTATTACGTGATCATACGGTAATGTTTTTCATTGGGGGCTGGGGCTAGGCCCCAACCCTTTCTCTGCCCAAACGAACATTGACATGATTTTAAATATAAACTCCACACATTACATATCAAGGACCACCAAGGGCATGCTGGTAGCCCAGCCTTGCCAAGATACTAGCTCGGAGGAGAGGTCACAGGGTCAAATCCCATAGAGTCCAAAGAACTTTTTCCACTTCAAAAACAAACCAATAAATGGGTGCATATGGCAGCCCATGACTGGGCCATGTGGAAACCCATGACTGGGCCATGTGGCACCATTTCATTCGCCCGCCTGTACGCCATGTGTCCAATGTTGATTCATCCACATGTCTGCCCATGTGTCCGCCCATTCACATGCCACTATACCTTCCACGTCTTCCACATGTTGTACGACTGTATGACCCTACCACATTAGTCGTACTAACATGCCACATGTCACCCTTGTAGTGGTGACACATGTCACAATATAACTGGTCCACTCATCACCATCAACTTTGCAGTCAGCGCCAACGCAACCTGCCATGTCAGTTGTATGGTTGTATGGCCTATACAATTAGCTAACACATCAACACTATACGGACTGTATGAACTGTACAGTTAACATTTGTATTTGTCTGTTAGGAAAAATGAACAGATTGCCATTTCTTGGTCATATGACGTCCATTTGATCCTATTCAAGTTGTGTTGGGTTTGTAATGTCGAGGTATACACACACGTCTATTTTGAAGAGATTCTAAGCAATTTGATTTTTAGGCCTTTATGAGCCCCATCTGGCTCCTGGATCCAATTCTAGATCACACCTCCCCACTAAAGAACTTTTGGTCCTCCAAAAGGTTACAAAATGAACCTTACTGATTACTTACTCATAACGATAAAAACAAAACACTATGTTGTACAAAAATGATGTTATAACAGGTCATCATTACAACATGTGTGATTACATTAATGGAAGCAAAATACAATGAAGATGTGACATCCACTTTTGGAAAAACCAAGTAGTTGTTTTCTTTCCTTCATGGTGTTCCTCTTTCTTTGCTAGTAATCCCTCTTCATTTGTGAGTACATGTGCAATCCTTTTGTCCTTCTTTGGACGAAGCTCCGGATTAAGCTTCCAACATTTAGCCTTTTGGTGTCCACCCCTGTTGTAATAAGTGCAGTGGGTTTTTGGCATCCAGACTTGTTTTCCCTTCTCTTTATTCCATTGTGGAGTTGAGTCTTTATGTCATGTCTCCTTCCTGTTCGACATAAACTTCCTGTACAAAGATTTTATCTTCCAACACTTTTCCATCCAATGCTTGGGTGAATGACAAAAAGTATAAGGATACATATTCCACAAGTTTCGGATTACATGATTATGTTTTTTATAATAAAAAAGACAATTGGAAAAACCCTGACCATTATACCTATCTTACTAATCTTCACTTTGCTTTGGAGATGACTTGCATTCACTATCACCATCAAGGAGTGATACATCATAATCTTTCGTCAATTGTTCCTGCAATGACTTAGGATGATCATTTGAAGAATTACTTTATTCCGATGTTTTGGATTCCATCTTGGAGAATGCTCCAATCTCCTCTTCGCCAGATCCCAATCCTAAATAACGAGGTCTTTCCATAACCTCTATGGGATTAACGATACCTTGGCCCTTATTTCCAATTCTCTTTCCTTCATAACCCATCTTGGTTAGCAATTTCAAACCTATACCTTTGGTATGTTTTTCAAATGCACCAAAAGAACCATCTTGATGGGAACTATGAGAAATTGATGAATGACTTCCACTGCATACCTCATAGATGTTTTCTAAATTCGTTGTAGAAGAAATTTCCTTCAATTATTCTTCGCCTTTGTTGTTCTTTGAAGTTTTCCCTTGAACCAATCTCTTTCATTCCAAGTGGTCTTCATACAACACTTTCACCATATCCGACATGGCAAAGAGAGTTTTTCACATATCCTTCTCATATTGAGAAAGTCCCTCTCTAGATGCCATTTTCTCAACTGACATGAACTTTTCCCAGGTAAACATTCAATCTCAAATACCAACCGTCAACTAGCTCTGATACCACTTGATTCGAAAAGATCTTTTAAACAACAATGGTTGATTTATCTTGCATTTGTTATTTTACCATTTAGGAAAATTGATGAAAGAGGAAGAATTAACGAATAAACAAAATAGCCACAAAGAAAGATACAGATCTAAACATAAGCACGAAGAACAACAAACCATAAACACCGATGTGATAACGAAGTTCGACAATCTCGCCTACGTCTCTGGGCCATTGTCTCAATGGGTGAGGCTTACTTATTTATGTTCGAATATTTAAATGTACATCATGAAAGTGCCAAAAAGGTTACAAAATGATATGTTTATGTTCTACCAGATATCTAGAACCCAACAAAACTGACGGCAGTAAAATCGGATGGACGAAGATCCCAGAAATGGCCGGCAAAGGTGCTCTCTTCAATGGCTTCCCTACATAAAAATGGCTTTGGCTCAACAATCCTCCAGCATAAACCTGTTCTGAACCTCCTCTAATGGATTCAAGAGACTCTAGTTTATATAGGTCTGAAGTTGGTAACCATGTGCCAACTTCCCCCCAAGATCTGGCCTCAAAAAGGGCCCAAGATCCTCGAAAAATGGATTAAATCTCTCAAATCTGGCTAATAATCCATTAAAATCTTTAACATAAGGTATGAAACCCACTTTAGCAAATAAATATAGCTCAACCCCTTATTCTCGGGCTCCTGGTCACATGGCGCACTCCATGTGGCCTACATTTGGGCTAGCGTGGTGGCCCCCTTATCCATTAGCTCCTAGTCATAAGGCTCGGCCCATGTGGCCATGACCTCAAAGATCCATGTGCATAGTAGGTGTTAAGCCCCTGCATTCCAGCCTATGGTTATGCCCCTTGATCGGCGGTCTAGCGCAACCGACCGGGGCTAACCCGATAACCTCCACGCCATGAACTATACCCAGGTCATATGTGATACACCAAAAACCATGGAATATACCCATACATCCACTCCAAACCACAACATAGGTCCGGTCATATGGAGAATTCACATATGACCGCGCCAAATCTCAACGGCCATCTGCACAAGCAGAGTAAGGCCGCGTGTCACAACTCTATGCATCGAACTTTAGATTGGACCAGGGATATAATACAAATCGTGCCAAAGTATAAGGAGTAGGGGCTTATTACATGGTCATACAGTAATGTTTTCGTTGGGGATTGGGGCTAGGCCCCATCCCTTTCTCCTCCCAAACGAACATTGATGTGAGTTTAAATATAAACTCCACACATTACATATCAAGGACCACCGAGGGCAGGTTGGTACTCCAACCCTACCAAGACACTAGCTCGGATGAGAGGTCATGGGGTCAAATCTCGTAGACTCCAAAGAACTGTTGCCACTTCAAAAATGATCCAATAAATGGGTGCCAAGTAGCAGCCCATGACTGAGCCACGTGGCACCATTTCATTCACCCACTTGTATGCCACATGTCCAATGCAGATTTGTCCACATGTCTACAAAGGTGTCTTCCCAGTCACATGCTACTGTACCTGCCACGTCTGCCACATGTTGTACGGTTGTACGACCCTACCACGTCAGTCGTATGGATGTGCCACGTGTCACCCTTGCAGTGGTGGCACATGTCACAATATAACTGGTCAACGTGTCACCATTAACTGCCAAGTCAGTGCTAACGCACCCTGCCACATTAGTTGTATGGCCATATGGCCTATACAGTCAGCTAACATGTCATCACTGTATGGACTATACAATCAACATTTTTTTACATGTTTGGCAAAATGAACAGATCGCGATATCTTGGTCATACGACGTATGTTTGAGCCTGTTCAAGTTGCATTGGTTTCGTAATGTCGAGGCCTACGCACACATATTTTTTAAGATATTTTAAGAACTTTCATATTTAGGCCTTTCTTATCCCCATCTGGCTCCTGTATCCAATTCTGGATTATAGGAGTTGGCATCCGCCACCTCTCCACGGGAAATGTGATTGGCACATGCCCTCCCCTCTTGCATTTATATCGTGACGTCCCCCAAAATTCAATCCTCCTTATGAATCCAACCACCCTCCACTGTCGCAGTGCGTCCCTCGTTAGCTATTCAATTTGACAATGGCAAAGGTTGGCTTACCAGTAATTCTGCGCATGTGGGAATTTAGTATGCAGGTACCTTATTGTGTCGATGGATCACCTCTGCATATGCCATTCATGGTCCTCTTTCTTGGCAGCTCCTACTCTGAGATGCTATCCCTGGTTCCCTTGGAAGATTTTATGTTCTCTCCTTCGACGTTATCCCTGTTTCCCTTGGTTAATTCTCTGTTCTCACAAGATATGCCTCGGAAGAGAGGAAAGCCCAAAAGGGGGCCTCTTTGGTATCGAAGAAGAGAATCCATCGCTCATCTCTTTTCTGTAACATCCCGCTCTGGTGCACTAAGCGAACTTATTCTTTGAGGACACTTGCTTGCAAGTGATATGGATTATTATGCTATTAAAACATTTGACTTTAATTATGATGCGTTATGGATAGATGACATGTTGTTTTAATACATTGACATAGAGAGGTGCTATTGACTCAATTTTACTGAGTGTGTAGGGTTTTGGACCTTGAGGATGCAAAGGCATCGATGGAACCCCTTGGACTCCGGATCGAGTAAGGGAGTGTGCCATTGGGGTTTGATTATTTTATTGCGATATTAATGCATCTGACTAGATGATATGATATGAATTTGTTCTGACATGATTTGTTGATGGTGCAGGCTAACAATAGGTTGTCGACCAGACTCGCATATGGAGTAAAGGGGTCACACATGACTACCAGAGATGTTGAGGGAGAGGTGTGGACAACATCCCTGCCACAACCTACTAGCACTCCCGCCGTGGCTCGAACTGTAGGTTAACGATTACCTAGTTCGAGAGGACCCACGATGCCATGAGGGCAGACTACGACAGTCGCTCACGTTGATTCTAAGGCGTGTGCAATAAAGTAGGGGCCTTATTCCTTAGAATCCCTTAGTCTCCCACAAGTTCACCTGGCAGAGTGTTGACTCCATAGGTTATTGATGTCTACCAATCATTCAAGAGGCGAGTGGCACCCTTGGAGCACATGGTGCATCCTGAAGGGCACATCGCACAAGGGAACATATGAGGCGAGTGGCACCCTTGGAGCACCTAGTGCATCCTGAAGGGCACGTTGCGTTGATGATGATAGAGGGATGATCCTATATGGCCCTAAGACCAATAACATGTTAAAAAGATTTTAAAACAATTTCCCTAATTAAATATTGCCCAGTACAAAATCTAAGTACTAAGTCTAAAATTTCACTAGGGGTAAAATGTTGTCTACCTTCAAAAAAATATATATAATAATTAAAAATAAAATAATAAAATAAAATAAAATAAAATAATAAAATTTGAAATAAAAAACCACTTTAGCAATAATTGTGGTCTTCATAAAATTTTGTAACATGAAGGGAGTAAGAAATTAAATTATTCATAAGAAATAAAATCTGTGGGTATAAAAAGTAAAGAGGGAATTAATTATTTTATCTTTTGATAATTTAAAAAATACTAAATTAATGATAAAAGGGAAAAGGGGTTATATTCCACACCTACCTTTTTTATTTCTAAGTAAAAGGGGAAAGAGGGAAAATAAAAAAAATAGGAAACTAGGGAAAGGAGGTAACATAAAAAGGAAAAAGGGGAACTTAAGAGAAAAAGCGGGAAGTCAACTTAGTAAAGAATCCACATTTAAGAGCTTTCTAATTTTAAACTGAATTAGCAATTTCATAATAGGGAAAGCCTTTAAAACCTGTAAGGGAATCTAGGGACACCTAGGAGTGATTGTAGGAGTAACTCTAGGTGGGTGAGGGAAATAAAGATAATTACTTAATTAAAGAAATTAATTTATGGAGGAATGTAGGGGATGGGGGACACTTGTACGGAGAGGAATTTTTGGGAATTTATTTTTAAAACTTTAATTAAATGAGATTTTAGGAAAGAAAGGAAGTTTGAAACTCTATAAAAGAAAGGGAGGAGAAGGAGAAAGGATCATCTTCTTTTTTTGTAACGTTACGCTGCAGGAATATCAACTTAACTGATTTACTTGTGGGAGTTGGGATACCCAGCTCGGAGAGGAGTGGTAGCTCTATCTTGCAAGGTGAGCTGGGAGCTAGACGTAATCTCTGGATAGTGTGTGTGACCCCTTTGTGGTTTAGGAGGCTAAGGGGGAATAAGAGTACCCCTAGCGTTGGTTGGGAGGTACCGGTGAGGTCTCAACAGTCAGCGAGCGGGAGTTGCACAGAGTGTGTGGACGACACTTGGAGTAGGCGAAAAGGAAACAGTACACTTCTTCGTTTGAATGATAGAATGATTATAGGATTTATGATTGGATCTGCATGATTGTGGGTAGTTAAACTGAGTTAATTTTAAAATTTGATGACTGAAACTGTTCTTAGCCTACCCTGATGGTTTTTGACTCCCATGGTATTCGTCCCCGTATGAATTGACAGCCCTGTGGTTTGATTGTGATCCATGCGATTGATTTTTCTTTCGTCCCTAGCTCGCCATCCCTTGCCTGAGCAGTCGGCCAGGAGCTTGATCTACAGTCGTCGCCTTGGTGTTAAAAGACCTATGGATCTCAACACCCTACTTTTCTATGCAATGATAGTGAAGCGAAGGATGAGTCTATCCGCCATCTACCCCTATTGTTGTTCTTGGTTGTTTTATTGTCGTTGCACCTTCTTTTGATTGAGTGATTCTGCTAGTATTACCATTCCTCTTCGCAACCTGCTATTACCCTCTGCGTTTTTGTTTATCTCTGGAATTTGCCATTTTGCAGTCAGTGAGTTACCCTCTTATTGGAATGTGACCTTGACATGGTTAGACTGCAAAATTTCCTTTCTAGACTGCAAATTTAATTCATTTTGTTGGCATCATCAATCATTATTTTTGTCTGTGTTATCAGTTGGTTATATAGCTACATTTTATTTTTATGGCAGCGCTATCAGTTTTTGGACAGGGTTATCCTTAACCCCTTTAATAGATTCATTTGTACTTAACATACATATAAACATAAGACCCATAGTGATATAATTATAGAATATTTTCAGACTGAGTTCAGCGCATCCTAGTCTGCATTTTCAGCCTTTGTATAATCTTCCCTTTTCAGCGTATGTTTAAGCAACGAATGAGACTTCATTTTGGGTGTGTTCTTGTTCTGACCCCGAATGCCAATGAAACCCATGGTGGTATGCCTTCAATTTTTATGAAAAAAATATTATTGACCCTACCTTTTTACCAACCAAATTTACATTATGATTACAAACAAATTATTTAAATCAAAGTATGGGTAATTTTAGGCCTGCGATTTTGGGTTTTTTTTACTCTACGAATTCCTCCCTGGTTAAGGCAGCAAGAAGACACTAAGATCTATGCGTTTTATTCCTGCTCCTCTTTTTATAACCAAAAATTATCTAGTATATTGATCAGGGATTCAAATCCTTCATTAACAGTGTACTCGTTTCCTGTTGACAGTGAAGATCCACCATTTTTGGCAGTGAGCTTAATATTTTAGAACAAGATTGACCCTTGATTTCCTCACACTCTTTAGAATGCCATATTCACCTCTTGAGGGGGATTCCCTGATTGACTGCGAACTGAATTTTAGTACTGCGTTGATTTTGGGCATTTTACCCGAGATTTATGGTTAAAATTCAGCTAGATCTTATGCTAATCCGGTTTAACTAGAGAGTTAATGCTAGTGTAGTATTATCAGAGAAATGCTTTATTCCCAAGTTTTAAGTTTCCTCATATGTAGGTTTAGCAATTCTTGGCTCCCTAAGCAACGTCAAGATGGTATATAATCTCTGTTTGTGAATTTTTTCTGTCTTGGAATGATGACTGTAGTCTGCAGTGTTTACAATGTTGGTTCTGATCATTGTTGTTAGTTCTCAAATCACCGTGTTGATCTACAGTTAGAATCTCACATAAGTGCTTGTTGTTAGGCAATATTTTATGGTTGTGCCAACTTGTAACCCGATTCCTTTTATCCATACTATCATCAGATAAGTTAGATGCCAACAATTTCCCGAGTATGCATGCTCGATGTCAACATAATAGCTTAAGTTGTGTTTACCCATGTCAAGTACATATTCATGAGTGTTTCGATCAGTAGCCTGACATTGCAAAACTACCTTGGCAGCATGGTTGATTACCTACTTAACTTCCAACCCTTCTATTAAACACAGGTAATTAAGTACTTTAGAATCATAAAACTGTATAAATTATTAAATTACCACTTGACGAGTTGTTGGAACTTGAAACCGTGATGAGATCCAAACTCTGAATGAGTTGATTGTTAAGTGCCCAGGATTGTGACATGATTAAATGCAGAGGAAGGTGTTGGAAGATGCATGCAAGATTAATGCCAAAATTAGCAAATCTCACCACTCCTGTTTAGCAGGTGTTACGTTTGGAAAGGGCATTTTTACTTTCCCAAGGAAGCTTGCTAATTTTCTACAATCGTTAGACCCAGGTGACGACTGTATTTTCAGTTTAATTTAGCTGTGAAAGTGGATGGCCGACCTAAGTTAATTTGCGAGCCAACGCATCCTTAAATGCTTATCCTTGTTTTTTTTAATATTATTTTAAAATCCTTGTTTTTATTTTATTTTAAATGCTTAAGCCTGGTCCTTAAATGCTTATCTTTGTTTTTTATTTTAAACGTCTTGTTATTTGCTTCAAGCTAATGCTAGGTTATTGATATTAAAAGCCTTGTATTAAATTCCTTGATGTTGGCTTTATGTTAAGGATATTGTTAATTGTATTATTAGTTATTTTAGCATTCTACTTAAATATTTTTTTAATATATCAAGATTAATGGCTAGTTGGATGAAGATTGGGATTAGAATAGATGTGACCCTGAGGGTTGTGATTATGATTTAAATGGATTGGTGAGTAAAGATAGGAAGGCATATTTTTAACCTTGCTAAATGGGTTGTGTATGATGTCCTTGATAATATATGGGTTTTGTATGTTGTCTTCATAATAAATTATGGCTAATTATAATTTATGCAAGTTGGTGAGATTAATTTAATGATTAATTATATCCTTGAATAATTAGCCAAAGTCAAAGTTCAAAAATGCTTATTGGTGTCCTTTTAACGATGAATTAAATAGTATCTTGATGACCCTTTGTAATTTAAAATTGCGCAATTGCGCAAATGGGTTGGTTTTAAGACTAAATTAGATTATACCTTGATGTCATTATGCACTTTAGACATGCAAAGTTGGGCTCGTAATGGAGGTTGGAATAGACTGTGTTAATTGTCTTACTTGCTATATGATGCAGGAGCATCTACGACTTCATCGAGTGAGCCAGCGCGTGGAAAGAACATACAGCTAGACAACGCCAGCACATACATTTTTGAATTACTTTGAAGATTGTTGCGCCGCCATTTAACTAAAGGAATTCAAAGCTGAGCGCACTTGTATTGTAATATAGATAGGAAGGCATTTAATAGTTTTAATGCTGTTAGATAGGAGTTAACTGTAGATTAGACAGTTTTTCTTTCGAGAGGGAAAACGGAATATAGGCACCCTTCGTTGTATTGTTGTAACACATTCACATTCACATTCTGGATTATTCAGCATTAGCATTGAGAGAAGAAAGAACAGAGCAGAGAGCTTGTGAAGAAACTCCATGTACAGACATTGAATTAATAGGAAATCTTTGATTCAATTTCATGGGTGTGTTTGATCTCTGGGTGTTGTTGATATTATGTTGTTGCATACTTGCTTCTTTTTATGCTTATCTTCTATATGCTGCTTATGTGATTGCCTATCAGGTTCGAAACCTGAGAGAATGAGAGAATAAGTTCCAAGTGTTTCACTGTTTGAACCAGGATACTCCTGCATAGAGTGCAGTCGAATTCCTCCGCATAGGGTGCGTTGAGGAGGTTCAGCCGTGAAGCTCTTATTCTCGACGACCAGGATTGAGTTGGGATATTCGAACCGTGTAGGTGAAGTGCAGGTCAGATTGAAGTCTCAGTAGCAAGTCTGAGAAAAGAAAGGCCGGGGTTGCTGTGACTGTGAAAGCGCAGAACCTGGAAGACTTCAACACTTTGAAAGTTGTTGAAGGTGGAGCGCGGACATCGTGATCGAGGTCTCTGAGAGAGAGTCGGAGAGAATTCAGCTCAGGAGAGATAGTTCCGCATTCATGTGTAGGAATAGGCCTGGGGAATATTTGAACCAAGGGAAATCTTGAGAGCCAGAGGATTCTCAAGAGGAAGAGAATTGACGACCTGAACTCCTGGGAAAGAGTTAACCTGCAAGGCGCAAGTAGAACCTGGCTGCTATCACACATCTGCATATCGGGGTTGGCGAATGCAAGAGTTGCATGCACGTCGATATCGCGAGTTGCGATTTCCCGATTTGATC
>SNQJ01S0037626.1:61056-85629 GCA_010110895.2 Picea sitchensis
ACATACATTTTTGAATTACTTTGAAGATTGTTGCGCCGCCATTTAACTAAAGGCATTCAAAGCTAAGCGCACTTGTATTGTAATATAGATAGGAAGGCATTTAATAGTTTTAATGTTGTTAGATAGGAGTTAACTGTAGATTATACAATTTTTCTTTCGAGAGGGAAAACGGAATATAGGAACCCTCCGTTGTATTGTTGTAACACATTCACATTCACATTCTGGATTATTTAGCATTAGAATTGAGAGAAGAAAGAACAGAGAAGAGAGCTTGTGAAGAAACTCCATGTACAGACATTGAATTAATAGGAAAGCTTTGATTCAATTTCATGGGTGTGTTTGATCTCTGGGTGTTGTTGATATTATGTTGTTGCATACTTGCTTCTTTTTATGCTTATCTTCTATATGTTGCTTATGTGATTTCCTATCAGGTTCGAAACCTGAGAGAATGAGAGAATAAGTTCCAAGTGTTTCACTGTTTGAACCAGGATACTCCTGCATAGAGTGCAGTCGAATTCCTCCGCATAGGGTGAGTTGAGGAGGTTCAGCCGTGAAGCTCTTATTCTCGATGACCAGGATTGAGTTGGGATATTCGAACCGTGTAGGTGAAGTGCAGGTCGGATTGAAGTCTCAGTAGCAAGTCTGAGAAAAGAAAGGCCGTGGTTGCTGTGACTGTGAAAGCGCAGAACCTGGAAGACCTCAACACTTTGAAAGTTGTTGAAGGTGGAGCGCGGGCATCGTGCTCGAGGTCTCTGAGAGAGAGTCGGAGAGAATTCAGCTCAGGAGAGATAGTTCCGCGTTCATGTGTAGGAACAGGCCTGGGGGAGATTTGAATCAAGGGAAAGCTTGAGAGCCAGAGATTCTCAAGAGGAAGAGAATCGACGACCTGAACTCCTGGGAAAGAGTTAACCTGCAAGGCACAAGTAGAACCTGGCTGTTATCGCACATCTGCATATCGGGGTTGGCGAATGCAAGAGTTGCATGCACGTCGATATCACGAGTTGCGATTTCTCGATTTGATCGGAGTCGTCGATCGTCGGAGGGACAGGTGGCACGAGATCCTGAGGAGTCGGGACTCGGCACTTCGGCGTTTTCGAAGTCGAAGGGAGCACGGAGAAACAGTGAAGTCCCGAGCCGCGAAGGGTCCAACGGAGATGGAGCGGAGGACAGCACGTGGCATCGCACATCGACGTTCGGGGTTTTGAAAGGTAAGTTAATCACCACCTTTCATCTGCCGATTTCCCAATAGGGAAATCCCCGATACATAGAAGGGTTGACCGTTGACATCGGGGATCGGGATTCAGAGTTTCACATTGCACGGGAAGTGCACACAAGGTTTGTGAATCCGCGAAACCCGATTTCCCGACTGGTGAAAGGGAGATCGCCGAGAAGAGCACTGTGGGTAGAAGAAATCCCGAGGGAGTTGGAAGAGCTTAGACTCTTCGGGGCCGTGGTTGAAAGAGGTCCTGGTGAGAGCGATCGTGTCGCAGAGGGAAGATTTCCGTCACTATATATTAATTGTCATTGTCTTTTAATTAGATTGAAAGTACACTTCCAAAGCAATAATATAATAATAGTGAGTAATTTAATGTGTTAATAATATTCACTATTGCAATTTTAGATAACCTTGTTGATTGTGATCTTGATGGTTATGTTATTGTCATTAGCTTAGTAGGCTTGGTCTGCTTGTGTCGCGAGGGATGTAGACGCCTCCTTGTTCCTCAGAACAGTCGCCAGCCCTGAGACATTAAATGGTCAAAATCAATGGGAACTTGGGCTTGAGCATTGCTTATGTGTCCTAGAGGTCCTAACCATTGCAGGGTAGGACGGGCGGGAAGTCAGTCTTATTTTTATCTGTTGATTTTCGTTCCTTGCGTCATGATGCTTGTTGTGCTTGTTAGGTTGGTATGTGTTGTTGCATGAGTTGCATGCATTGCGTCGTCGTTGTGTTGCGACGCAGAGTATAATGTATTTATTACCCTGGTACACACACACACACACATAGAAAAAAAATTGCACTTGTTATGAGAGGTGGATGTTGTGATGAAAAAGAGGTACATTACATTTTTCATGCTTGCACCACCCGCTGACCCCTCACCCCCAACGTCCACTCACTCCTCCCCAAAACATCCAAGCCTTACACCATTGTCTTCTCCCTAGGAATGAAGGGTGGAATGGTTTGACCTGCAAGGGAATTCATTGGACTTTGCACCTGATCCTATTTTGGACATTGCTTCACCTTCACAACCTGCTATGGCGCAACCATCTCCACCTGACTCACCACCCTCCATCCACTCGGCTCTCATTCCTTCTTCCACCCTTTCCACTCCTACGCCAATACCTTCTCCCCGCTACTCACCACCACCTTCTTTTTCTAGGACATTGTTGGAAGACCTCCACGTTCATATGGACGAATTCACTGTGAAGGAGGAGATGTCTATTCCCTCACCTCACTTCTTCTCGGAGGGTGCATCATGCGACTCATGCTAGTCTACTTCCTTCTCTAGGTACTGAGACTCGGTCTCGATTCTCCAAGATCTGGTATTCTCTATTCGTTAAGACATTGACGAAATTCGCTTTCGTATGGAGCATCTCGGCCAACGTGCAGAGCAATTGGAAAATTTGATGGTGTTCATACTACAACCCATGCAAGCAGAGGATGTGGACACCGTTGCACCAGTGCGCTCTATACTGGCTCTGGCACCATAGATGGACAATGCAGACAACGTGGCCTTCACTTAGGATGTGGACAAAGAAGTTGGGGAATATGATAGTAGCAATGTGCATCACAAACCATGATAGTCGGGGAACGACCAGGTGTATGCATGCATGTTTTTCTATTTCTAGTACCATGAGTTTTTATGTTGGTAAGAAAACAATTTTTTTTTTAATTTTGTTAATTATCTATCCTTATGAACAGTCAAATCGGTTTCCCTATTGATCGGTTCATACATGAATGTTTAATCTTTCTCCGACATGTTAGGACCTTGGGTGAGCTGAATTGGTTTCCCTTTGGGACAATTCTTATCTCTGATATCATTGTGGATACTGTAATTTTTATTTATGACAAGTAATATATAGTTTCTTACCTATGAAAAAAATATATTATATTAAAAATTATAATGTAATGATTATATTTTAATAAATATTATAAGAAAATAAAGCATCCAAAATTTTCAATTATAGATTTTAATAAAAAAAAATTAATAATAATAATAATTGTATTTTAATAAAGATTATAAGAAAATAAAGCATCCAAAAATTTTCAATTATAGATTTTAATAAAAAATAAAAATAAAAATAATAATTTCATATATTTATAAATTAATTTTTTTTTTATATTTGTTAAAAAAGTTTTTTTTTTTTTTAAATTAAAAAAATAATATTATAAATCATAATGATTGTGTATACATATCCTGATTTCTAAATAGAAAACACATGTTTTTAACCATTAAGCCCACTCAAGCTATATAAGTGAGTTGAGTTGAATTTGTTTTGTTTAGGTTTTTCATAATTTCAATTAATACATCATGAAAACAATGTAGTGGTTGATGGTCCTAATATATTATAAAATGTATTAATATATTACAAAATATATTAACTTTTTTTAATAACGATGATGATGATGATGATATTTTATAATATTTTATAATACTTTAATATTAATGTATTAAATATATATAGATCCATCTTAACCTTGTATCTATGTAGGGTTTAATAGATCCAGGGTTAAGATGGATCTATGTTAGTAGTAAAATTTTATTATTTTTTGTTTCTTTAATTATTTAAAGAAGCTCATATTGTGGAAAAGAGTATTAAGGTAGATATTTAAAGGATAATATTGAAAAGTGAATATTAAAAGAAAGAATGGATGAATGACTAAATTATAGAGTAGTAAACTATAATAAAAATATATAACAATTAGTTGAGAAGAAAAATAGAAAAGATTATTCAAAAATAGTTTAGTTTAAGAATTAGGATATAAAATAATTAAATAAATAGTAAACTATAATAAAAGTAATAGCTGAGAAAAAAATTAGTTAAAAAAGAAAAATGATTATTCAATTATCTTTTAATATTAAGAAGAATATAGGAGATAAATTGCTAAAGAAATAAATAAATAATTGTAATTTAGATTAAGAATCAGAATATGAAATAATGAAATAAATAACAAACTATAATAAAAATAATACCAGATAAAAAAAATTATTTAAGAAAAAAAATGATTATTTAATCATCTTTCTCTTAAGAAATTAAGATTAAAGAGATATAGAATATAAATTACTAAATAAATAATTGTAGTAATATTAGCACAGCCGCTAACTCGTGGCTGGTGAATGTCGATCGTTGGTAATGCTAGCACAGAAACACGGCCACCAAACGTTAGCCAACAGAAACTCTGTGAGAATACTTTAATATCTTTTAATAAGGTAGATGTGGCAATAAGTTAGTGAACACAGTAATTTTTAAATATGATTAGGTAAATGTAAAAAAGTAAACATATAAATGGATGTCTTTATAACAACTAGGAAGTTAATGGATGAAATCAGAGCCATTTATTTATTGTGACGACTAAGAATATTCTAGGCATATTTAATCTCTTCCATAGAAAACGTATTAAGAACTAAAAACCTATTAAATGTGCCCATTGTCAATAGGTGTATGCCTTTAGGCGTAAAGATAGATAAAAGATAAAAAGAATTAAATGCTAAAACAACAGAGGAAATATTTTAAACACAAATATTTCGTCCAGAAGGTATAATAAAAAGAAATTAAATTGAAAGAGGAGATTAGCGAATAGGAGAAGTGGAGAGATACAATAATTAAGAAAGCTAAGGTATACTATTACAAAAATGAACAAAGATCCATTTTTACTACCATGCACTGATTTTTATTGTAATATTAATTTAATAATTAATATTAATACTTTAATATTTTTGTAAAATTGTATATTTTTATTGTAATATTAATTTAATAATTAATATTAATACTTTAATATTTTTGTAAAATTGTATATTTTGAGAAGTATTATCGACAAAATCCAAAATAAAAGTATGAAATTTAAATTTTAAAAAAGAGTTTTTTGGTTGAGTAAGATTTTATATTACAATAAAAAAATTTCTAACATATACATAGATTTTAGTAGAGTCAAAGCTCCCATGAAAGGAAACCATCCATGGTCCATAAATTTTCAAGGTCAAGATTTTCCATCGCAAATTTACAAGTTTTCCATCTAAATATTCAAAAACTATGACTAAAATCAAACCCACTAAATCTAGATATCTTGTCATCTAAGTTAGCTTAGACAAAATGACAAAGAAACCATTGGTGTATGTTCTATTGACCATATTCACGACCTGGAGCAGCCAAGGTGGTGTTGTTATGATTTGATTGAGGTAAACGAACAAGAAATTAAAGCAGCACTGCATCTTGTAGCTGTAGGAACGCCTCCATCATATGTTGAGGAACTAGATGAACCTATAAGCTCATAAGCATTGAGATACGATGGTTCATAAGCTCCAAGTGGAATGTGAGGTCATATATTTCCTGGTGAATTTCAAATAGAATCTAGTGCATAATATTTAGCGCCTTCCCATTGTTGGAAGGACCCGAACCTTCATTTTTCTTAGACTCCTCTAAGACAAAATTCATGGATGAATTTCCCCCACTGCTTACCCCATGGCCCATTGAACTATCACTTGACCAATTTTCCCCTGGAGGACTTCCTTGTGGTGGTTGAGGCAAAGATACTGGGATAGGACCATAGACTAGAGAACAACCTTCTGCGTCGAATCATTCAACATGCCATATCAATTTTGTGGACGTATCAGGTGGGAGCTACATGTTGCTAGAGATCGGATTTCATTCCTATTGGAATAATGATTACAATAGAATTGGTTTGGATTTCCTTTGAATCGGTTGGAGATTTGTTGAAGGTTGTTGAGAGATTCCATCAACCTCTCTATCTAGATATGGAATTAGTTGGATCTGAATCGAACTATAAATATATGTACTGTATGTTGGTTTATTGGAGTAATAGAAATAATATTCTTGTGTAATTTTGAACTATGTTTTCTCTTCAATTTTCTAAGTTGGTATTAGAGTCGATTATGGCTTAACTCCCTCACAAGAGGGCCACAAAGATGGAATAGAGAGTGGAATTCAATAGATTAGTTTGTCGCGTGTTATTGGTTTCATAGTGTTTCTTTGAGCATGATTATTTCCATGTGCCTGTCTGAGTGGTTGGTTGTCGTAGTCAAGTGTAAGATCCCGTGAAGGATTTGTAAGATCAAGTGTAAGACTGTGAGAGAAAGAAGAAGAAGTTGCAGCAGGTGTGTTGTAGGTTGTATCCCTTCATTTTGTTGGATGATAAAAAGGAAGGACATGGAAATTTCTCTAGTGAACGTAGGTCACACTAGATGAACCACGTATATCTGTATATCTATTGTATTTTGTATATTCTATTTTTTTATTTCTACATTTGTTTTATTTTATTGTTCTGCGATCCTATTTTTCTAACAACTAATATCAGACCGAAAGGTAACTCGCAGGAAAAGAGGGTTCATGGTTTGAGTGGGAGCAATGGCAAAAGATGGAAATTTTAGGGTCGATAAATTTAACGGCCAAAACTACCAGTTATGGAAGATGCAGATGGAAGATTGTTTATATTAGAAGGATCCATTCCTACCATTGGGTGGAATAGAAAATAATTTGATGGCCAATTCCTAACAGTGGGTGGAATAGAAAAAAAATTGACGGCCAAGAAGGATGAATAATGGGAGGTTCTTGACAGGAAGGTACTAGGAACAATACGACTGAGCCTAGCAACATAGGTAGATTTCAATATTTCGAAAGAAAAGACAACGAAGGAGTTGATGGATGCATTGGCTAAACTGTATGAAAAACCCTCAACATCCAATAATTTATTTTTGATGAAGAAAATATTTAATATGAAGATGTCAAAAGGTGGGTCTGTTGCATATCATTTAAATGAATTTAATATGGTTACTAATCATCTAAGTTATGTAAAAGTGGACTTTTATGATGAGGTTAGGGATCTTCTAACCTTGTGCTCATTGCCAGAAAGTTGGAATGACTTGGTCATGGATGTAAGTAACTATGTCTTTGTTTCAAACACTTTAAAATTCGATGATGTTGTTGGTGTTATCCTTAGTGAGGAAATGTGACGGAAAAGCATAGGTGAAACATTAGGTAATTCATGAAACATGGAGAATAGGGGAAGAGAAAAGGATAGAGGAAAGGGCTCAGGGAACCGTGGGAATTATAGGAAGGGAAAATCCAAATCCAGATGAGGAAAAATAGAGTGTTTGAATTGTGGAAATAAAGGACATCTGAATAAATACTGGAGAGATTCAAAGAAATAAAGACATGGACATCAAGAGAAAAATCATGAAGCAAATGTAACAGGTGATGTGTTACAAGATGCTTTGATTATTTTTGTAGATAATATTTTTGATTCTTGGGTAGTAGATTTAGGGGCTTCATTTCATGCCACACACCATAGGAAAGATTTTATAGATTATGTTCAAGGTGATTTTAGACAAGTTCATTTGGGTGATGATGCACCATGCAAAATTGTTGGAATGAGAAAGGTACAAATAAAGAGAAATAATCGAAACCAATGGTTGTTGAAAAAGGTAAGACATGTTCCAAATCTAAGGAAAATTATGATTTCAATAGGTCAGCTGGCAAGTGAAGGTTGTATATCCATATTTAAAGATAAGGTGTGGAAGGTCACAAAAGGATCACTGGTGATAACAAAATGAGAGAAGGTAGGTACATTGTATTTATGTACTGGTAATATTGACTCTTCTATCTCTTTAGCTTCTATAGGAGTTGATACAACACTGTGACATCATAGTCTTGGACACATGAGTGAGAAGGGGATGCAGATACTTCACAAAATAAATTTGTTTCCATATATTAAAAAAAATGATTTGGATTTATGTGAGCATTGTGTTTATGGAAAACATAAGAGAATCATATTTCTCAGAGTCAAAAAAGAAAGGAAGAGTGAAAGGCTAGAGCTTGTGCATGCATATGTATGGGGACCAGCTCAAATATCATCTCTTGGTGGCTGTCATTATTATGCTACTTTTATTGATGATGCAACTAGAAAAACTTCAGTTTATTGCATTCGACGAAAATCAGATGTTTTTGATCCTTTTAACAAATGGAAATCTTTACTTGAGATTGAGACAGTTAAAATGTTGAAGTGTCTCATATCAGACAATGGAGATGAATATTGCGACAAGGATTTTGATGATTATTTTTATAACCATGGGATTCGTAGAGAGAATACAGTCCCATGAACACCACAAGAAAATGGTGTGTTATAAAGGATGAACATGAGAATGATGGAGCCTGCAAGGAGTATGAGATTGCATGTAGGGTTGCCCTTACATTTTTGGGTAGATGTTGTAGATACTTCTATTTATTTGATAAACATAGAACCTTCACGTTGTTTGGATGGTGGCATTCCATAAGATGCATGGATCGGTAAAAAGGTAAACTACTCATTTCTGAAGACTTTTGGTTATGAAGCATTTGTCCATATTGGTAAAGAAAATAGAACAAACCTTGAAGCAAAATACAAGAAGTGTACCTTTATTGGATATCGTGTTAATGATTTTGGTTATCGCTTATGGAATTATGAAAATTACAAAATCATTAGGAGTATATATATCATATTCAATGAGAAGGTCATGTACAAATATCAGTTGCAGGGAAAGAAACAAGAAAAAGAAAAATCAGAATACACAGTGCTTGATGAGATCACTGAAAAAGAAATTCTAGAGGTACTAAAAAATCAAAATGTACAACAACAGGAGAAATAGGTACCTCAAATTCCTACAAGTATTTTTAGAAGAACTATGATGTTAAGTAGACCCCCCGAACAATACTCTCCTTTATTGTATTAATAATTATTAATTGATTTTGGTATACTAGAATGTTATGAAGAGGCAATGCAGGTAGACACTAAGAAGAAGTGGGAGCAAGGAATGAAAGAGGAAATGGTTTCCTTGGTAAATAACCAGAATTGGTACTTGGTTCAGTTGCCTGCAAGAAAAATAACACTGTAGAATAAATGAGTTTACAGGTTGAAGGAAGAATATGGAGGTAAAAAGCGATACAAGGTTAGACTTGTTGTAAAGGGGTTTGCACAAAAGAAATGTATATATTTTAATGAAATATTTTCTCCTATTGTTAAGATGACTTCAATTAGGACTATTTTAAGTCTTGTGGCAGTAAAAGATTTTCATATTGAATAGTTAGATGTAAAAACAACATTTCTCCATGGGGATTTGGATGAAGATATTTATATGCAGTAACCATAGGGGTATGAGGTCAAAGGGAAGGAAAATTTTGTATGCAAGTTGAAGAAGAGATTGTATGGCCTAAAGAAAGATCCAAGGAAATGGTATTTGAAGTTTGATAGGTTTATGACAGAACAAGGTTATAGTAGATATCATTATATTCACTATGTTTATTTTAAAAGGATAGAAAATAGAAGCTATATTATCTTGCTATTATATATAGATGACATGCTTGTTTCATGGTCTAATATGCAGGATATAAATGTGCTCAAGAATAAATTAGCTAATTCATTTGTGATGAAGGATTTGGGTGCTACAAAGAAAATCCTTGGCATGAGAATAACAAGAGACATGTAAAATCGCAAATTGACATTGTCTGAGGGTGAGTACATAGATAAGATATTAGAGAGGTTTAGAATGCAGAATGGAAAACCAATTAGTACACCTTTGGCCAACCATTTCAAATTAACTAAGGAACTGTGTCCCAAGACACAAGAGGAGATATAATACATGTCTAGAGTCCCTTATTCATCAATAGTTGGAAGCTTGATGTATGTGATGGTTTGCACAATACTAGATATTGCACATGCAGTGGGAGTTGTGAGCAGGTATATGAGCAATCCAGGTAAAGAACAATGGGAGGTAGTAAAGTAGATTCTTAGGTATTTGAGAGGTACTTCTACTCATGCATTATGTTTTGGAGGTTCATACACTATTCTACAAGGATATGTTGATTCAGATATGGTAGGTGATAAATATAGCAAGAGGAGAACCACAGGGTATGTTTTTACTGTAGGTGGAACAATAGTAAGTGGATTTTGAAATTGCAAAAGGTTGTTTCACTTTCAACAATAGAAGCAGAGTATGTTTGTTCTATAGAGGTTAATAAATAAATGATTTGGTTATAGAGGTTTATGAAGGAATTGGGAAAGAAGCAGGAGACTAGTAGGTTGTACTGTGACACTGAGAGTGTCATTCATCTTGTAAATAAATCAACCTTCCATTTGAAKACTAAGCATATACAACTCAGGTATCATTTCATACGATCCATATTTCAATATGGAAATTTAAAGTTGAAAAAGATACATATTAGCTAGAATCCTACAGACATGTTAACAAAGGGAGTAACCAGGAAGAAATTGAGTTCTTACTCAGTTTCAATTTTTCTTCAAGCCTGAAGGTGAAGATGCTATATTTTCCAAGTCCAAGAAGGATCATAGTCCAACAGATACAACAATGGTGGATTTCTTGAGATCAATCTCCGAGTAGGATACTATTGGTTGTGGAGATTGATTATCTTTTTTATTCATAGATATTTGTTTTCATTCATGTTTATACCCCATGAAGACTGTACACCCCTCCATGTGAGGGGGTTATAGTGGGGACTTTTCCCCCCATGGGGTCTAGGGAAAATTGGGCCCTCAACAGGGGTTCGGGGGTATCATCCCCCGATGGGGGTTCGGGGGCGAATCCCCTGAAAGAAAAATTGACTTGTAAATGTATATTACAATTTCATAGTAAATATGGACCATTCATTATAAGGTCACAGATATGACGATAGAATTTATGTTAGGGTTTTTTTCCTTAGAAGGAAACCCTCTTTTATGAGGGAATTGTATTGTGGTTCTGTATCATTGTGAATATTGTATTATGAGAGAGGAGACTGTGAGAGAAAGAAGAAGAAGTTAGAACATGTGTACTATAGGTTGTATCCCTTCATTTTTTCTGGATAATAAAAAGGAAGGACAAGTAAATTTATCTGGTGGATGTAGCCCACACTGGGTGAACCACGTATATCTGTGTATTTATTGTATTGTGTATTTTTTGTGTTTTATTTCTGCATTTATTTTATTTTATTATTCCACGATCCTTTTTTTCTAACAACTGGACAGCAGAATGCAGATTATTCTTTGCCACATTATTATTAGCCTATTACTTGCAGTGAACTTCAGGAAAAGTTTGTTGTGAGATAAAAGAGTTTTCTAGTAAGGAGATTGAAGCATTTATTTATACTATTGTAACTGCATTTTTTATCCTGATGTGGATATCGTTGGGCACACCAACATTCTTAGTGAAGGCACACCAATCAAATCATCTACCATGTGTTTTGCAGCTAAATTACCATGTTTTGGTATCATAGTTTCGCGGCAATGAGTCATTATGTTTTCTATCATTGGGCATCCTGTTTTACAGGCAAGAGTCCAGAAAAAACCAAGAAGGGAAAAAGAAGAATCAATATTATTTAATTTTTATATTTACACCAGAAGTTTATAAATCCTTATGAAGAATATGCAGGACAAAGGTAAACGCCAATAGTGACTATCTCATTGGTCGGGTTGCATATTTATTGTGGTGGTGTGGATATTTTTTTTAATTTGTGTTCATACATATTAGCTTTGTAAAATTTTATATTGCAGAACCAATGAATCGAACATAGTAACATATCTTAGGCTAGTATTTCTTGACGTACTTCGGTTCCATGTAAGAACATATTCACTAGTTGAGTATGTTTACAAGTCTGTTAAAAGCTTAAGATTCTTGTTGTACTTTGGTGATTCAATATCATCAGTTATAGGTTATCCTTGTGTATATTGTTGTAGATGTATTTAAAGGTCAGTTGTATGATTGACTGCTGAAAATATCCAGTAATTAGATCACTATCCTATATAACTGTCGAAATTTTTCTTTGGGGGAATTCCACAGATGGTAGTGTATCCATAGGATAATTTAGTAGTGAGATTGTCCTTCAGGAGGTCGAGAAGCGCCAATTCTACAAATTCATCAATGATGGTCAGAAGCATTGTTGTCTTAAATGAGTTGAAAGGGAATCTCAAAGTTGTGGAGAAGATAGAGAGTATACCGAAAGATTTCAGAGTGGACAGGAGCTTTGATGAAGACCATATCAAGAAAAATATCTATGTTGAAATTTTAGTATTGTAATTATAGTATAACATTTGTAATGTAAGGATTATGGGAGGGTGTTTGAATAATTCTTACAATGGAATTGTTTTGGATTTGGTTTGAATCGGTTGGAGATTTGTTGGAGGTTGTTGAGAGATTATTTCAACCTCTCTATCTAGATATGGAATAAGTTGGATCTTAATCCAACTATAAATATATGTATTGTATGTTTCTTTATTGGAGTAATAGAAACCATATTCATGTGTAATTGTGAACTATGTCTTCTATTCAATTTTCTAAGTACCCGAAGTAGCCAAGGTGGTGTTGCTATGATCTTTTTGAGGTAAACAGACAAGAAATTGATGCAGACCTGCATCCTGCGCCTGTAGGAACACCTCCATCATATTTTGAGGAACTGGATGAATGTATAAGGTCATAAGAATTTTGATACGATGGTTCGTTAGCTCCAAGTGGAATGTGAGGTCGTATATTTCCTGATGAATCTCAAACAGAAGCTATTGCATAATCTCTAGCACCTTCCCTTTGTTGGAAGGACATGAACCTTCATATTTCTTAGAATCCTCTAAGACATAATTTAGGTATGAAGTTCCCCCACTACTTCCCCCATGGCCCATTGAACTATCACTTGGATGACTTTCCCCCAGTGGATTTCCTACTTGTGGTCAAGGTATAGATATTGGTATAGGACCATAGACTAGGGAACAACCTTCTGCATCGAACCATTCAACATGGAATGCCAATTTTGTGGATGTATCAGGATGACATTGCATGTTTCTATATCTCATATTTCCTTCCACCAAGGATCGATCCTCTTGAGCATGATGAGTATTGATACCCCTACTAAAACTGGCTCTTTGTCGGTCCATGGGGATTGCCTAAACGTAATCCTCTACAATAAAAATGTGAGAGAGATACCTCCATTGGTACTGAATACCACATTTAAACTCGTCACCTGGTCATATCAGATTTCAAATGCCATAAATGGAGACTATAAATTCCCCCATGCTCTCGAATTTTTCCACAGGCGTAGGAGTAATTCCCATGATTTTGTGGTACCTCCACTGCCATCACCAACATCGACTTGTTTAGATTCGTTTAACCATAAGTACCATGTCATTAAATCTAATTTTAATATCGATACATTTTGTATGTAATAGGAGAGGGGATGCCATAGTTTTCAAGGAATTTTAACACATTTGCTTCCAAGTGGTTGATCCTCCATTTCATAGGTTAATGCGCCTCATATCATGGATAACACCCAATCTGGGGAAAAAATAGTTGTATTTGATTAAGGTTAAAATGAACATTGAAATTAAATTTAAACGATATCAATTATTCCTTAGGGGTGTAGAACACCGGGTGATGGAGTTAGTGTGTTGTTAACACACTCACTTATGTAAAGTCGCTAGTTTGAAACCCTCGACTTAACTTTTGTTCTGTGTGAGAGGTCACGTTAGAATTCCTGGTAGATCCGCATTGGAATTCTTAGAGGTTATAGTCATAGCAGTCGGATAACATGACCCCATGTCACACTAGTAAGTTCTGGACTAATTGCTTATCTGCTAGTCACAAAAAAACATATCAATTATAATTATGTTTGATTAATTTGTTTTTCAAAGAATAATTTATTTAAATGCATAAAGGAATGAATCCTTTCATATTATGAAACGTTAGAGAATAATTTGTTAAGATTTTTTGCATGGACCACAACAATCCATTGAAACATTTCACTACCGCTATCAATTAAAATATGTTTCAATTTAAGAATGAATTAATTATTAGAGCTTCTGACATCTCTTCAAAATTCAGTAGATTTCCTTAAGAAGAGAGAGGCACATAACGCCTAAATTCAAATTATATTTTGAATACCTGAAATTCCACTCCGAAAATATTCTAGAGCTCTCGTCTTCAATGTTCGAAGATGTCAAATTGTTTTCTCCTCATGAAGTCATTATACAAAATGTCTCTACTATGCGAGTGGTGCAACTTCTGTGGAGATGATGACAACAACCTGCTGGACATGGCTTCAGTTGGTTCTGTAGGTTGTTTTTTCCTAAATTGCTACAAAATTGAGCCTTTGATTGATCTTCACTGCAAACTCTCCCAATATGGGTAGATCCCTCTCAGTTCCCCTTTGTTGTTCTAATCAAGTTATTTTATTAATTTTATGAATTTGTAAGAAACACTCGACTCTGTTCACCTTCCTTGTTCGGATCACTCAATTCATCCAATCCCTATATATATATATATATATATATATATATATATATATATATATATAAGCCTAGCCAACTTGTATTTTTGTTTTTTATTATTTTTAATGTCACAAAGGTGACAAACTCTTTCATCCCATAGAGTTTTGGAAACTAACCAACATCAGTTTCAATATAGATCTCATGAGAATTTTTTCTTATCCTACAAATTATTATTTTTTCCTTTACACATATTAAAACAGAGATATGCCTCCTTATAATATATTAATTTTCTTTTTCCCTCTAACTCTTTATTACACCACATTTTCTCCTTAAATTTTGATGTCATCCATGCTTGAGACGAAGGTGGTTTGGTTGGAGTTTAAATCAATTTTGGGAAGCCTCTTGTCTTCCATGTTGTTTAAATTGTTCTTATATAATAGGTATATGTTCATAGCCATGCTCTGAATGGGGGAAATGATTGATTCTGTTAGGAGGATAGGATAGGGTGTATTTCATTTAATTTTGAGATTATAGGTTATAAATTCATTTTGGATTTGCTTCATCTTTGTCCAGGACTCTCTAGAGATACTACATCCCTAAACTTGCCATCTATATAGAACAATAAGATTAACAAGAGTCTCAAAGTGGATTTTTTTCTTATCCCATATCCAAAGATCTACTGATTTACATTTGTTTTCAAGCCCATAATAATATTTTCATTCTTTGTTTATCCTTTCCATCCTCCATTTATGATTTTCTCAATGCTATAATTCCAATTGAATTTGTAGTGAATATTGATTCTAAGATATTTGTATGAAGGCACTTCCTCCAAGTTGTTCTTGTCATATACGAGAGTATGGTATGTGATCTTATTGGATTTAATTATCATCAATTTTATTTTGTTAGTATTAAAAATCATACCCATATTTGAGTAGAAATCCTTAAGGATCATTAGTTGTTTTCCAATATTATATTCATTAGCATAAATAAGAAGAATGATTGCTATAGTAGTGAGAGTTGGCCCAACACAACCTGATTCATCCAAACAATATTCTAACTTGTCAATGTATGTGCCAAAAAGGGTAGGGGACAAGGGACAACCTTGTTGGACTCCAATATTGAAGTTAATTTATTCTCACTAGTCATCAGTGTTCCTGGCCATAAAATACACATACAACCTTATTGCAATATCCTTCAACTTGAAAGGAATTCTTATCCCTTCCAACCTATCCCAAAGGTTTGTCCTCGGTAATGTGCCAAAATATTTTCTAAAGTCAATGAAACAACACAGGAGATTGGTTTTATTTTTGGGGCACTCCTCCACAATGATCGTAAGTGTAACAATGTGTTCCACAGTTGAATGATATGTCCTAAATCTATCTTGACCTTTAGCTTTGTTTACATCACTTTCTAGCCATAGGATAATCTTTTTTTCCAAAATAATTTCGTAAATATTGGCTAAAATATGGTTAATCGTAATGTTCTTATAAGTAGAGGGAATGGTTTTATCTCTACTTTTAGAAATAGGTACAATGAGTATGTATGTCTAGGGTTTAGGGAAGCCATGAATGATTTCTAAATTGAAGAGCTTCTATATGTAAGGGATGAGGATAGGTCCTTTGGTTTTAAAAATTCCATCTTGGTAGATTTCAATGTCCTTAGCCTTCCCATTTGGGAAGCCCTGCTTGATTTCTAAATTGAAAATATTTTGTATCTGAGGGATGAGGATAGACCCTCAAATTTTGAAAATTTCATCTTGGTACCTTTCAATCACCTTATATTTCCCATTTGTTAGTCGCTTAACCTTGAACTTTATGTCTTCCATAGAAAAAACTTCATCCTCTATAGGAATATTTGGAATGGTGTCCATGGCATTAGGAAATTTGTAAACACTTTTAAGGTAGAAATTACACTCCTTCAAAGGAATCATATTATTTTCTTTAGTATTACGAATTAGAATTTTCCTCCATAACATGGATCAAGCTTAGATAGGTGTAAAAGACACTTCTTCTTTGTATTTATATAACATGTGTTTCCCTTTTAATTATTGATTTGTATGTATTTACCCTATTGAGTTTTACAAACACATTAGAGGCATCACTAATGAATTTCCTAGCAATTGTACATTCATTGATACAATTAATATTATATAAATAATATTAGTACTAATAATAAAATAATGCCAATAATAAAACAAGCTAAGTAGTATATACAATTGTTTTAATATGTGAGATTTTTATGTGATATTTAATGAAATTTAGATATTTTTCATAATGACTCAAAGTGTATTTAATTAATTAATTTTTATTTTTTTTAATTTTTAGAGATGCGTTATCATTTTTGTAAGTAAACTTAGTTTGATCCCATCATAGAGTGTTCAACAACACAGGTGTTCCAACAAAGGATCAACACCTTCAGTAATCACTCACATAACCAGATCAAATATCAACACACCGATGTTTTCACATGGTAAAACCCCTAAGGGGAAACATCCACGGCCCCAGCCAACGCGGTGACTTGGAGTAGTTTATTAATGCAAAGAAAAAGATTAGAGAGAGATTTTACAAGAGAGTTTCTCACAATCGATCAACGGCAAATGACCCTCCATGCTCTTTAAATAGAGATCATGGACCAATCAAGTGTTAAGCCACAAATCAATGGTCGTTAAGATCGAGGAGAGCATGAACTGTCAGATCACTCTATGTCAGTAACATATCCTAACTGTCAGATTTCCTAACTACAAATGAATACTAATGCATACTAAAGAAACACACTAGAAAACACACTTTTACCTAACAACACAATAGACCAAGTAGATCTTAACTAACTACTAAGTGTCTAAATATACTAACATTCCCCCTTAAGAACAACATGGGATAAGATTGAAGGATTTACAATAGTGACACAATAGGAGAAGGAAGAAGCCATTAGAGCCTATCCCCCCTTAATGACAACTTATTGAACTCCTAAAATAGATCAAAGTTTGGAAAACTTTTCTTCTATAAGAGGCTTTGTGAAAATGTCTACAGCATGATCTTCTGTAGGGCAAAAGAGAACTTCAATAACTTGATCATGAATGAGCTTTCCGATGAAGTTCATGTGTAGCTCGATTTGTTTCCTACACTAATGTTGAACTAGGTAGTTGGCAAGCTTGATGGCACTCTGATTGTCACACCAAAGGTTGGTCGGATGTTGTGCTGGAATCCAAACTATGAAAGGGCCTGTCGAAGCCACATGGCCTCCTGACTTGCATTTACTGCTTCTCGTTACTCTGCTTCTGTTGAAGAAAGTGAAATAGCCTATTGTTTCTTACAGGCCCAAGTGACAGGTCCTGAACCAAGGCTGAAAACATAACCTGCAGTAGACTTTCGATCATCAGGGTCATCAGCCCAATCTGAATCAATGAAACCAACCAATAAAGGAGTCCCCCCTGAACTGAACTGTACCATGAACATAGAGAAGTATCATTTTAGCTGCTTTGTAATGGATTTCATGGGGATTTTGCATATACCAAGCAACAATACCAACAACAAAGGAAAGATCGGGATGGGTATGAGTCAAGTATAAGAGGCTACCAACTAACTGGTGGTATAGGGTAGCATCAACTTCAGGAGAAGTACAGGTAGCAGTAAGATTGCCTCCAGACTGAAAGGGAGAAGGGGTTGGTTTACAATCGTCCATGTGAAAGCGACGAAGAAGGTCACAAGCATACTTAGACTGGGAAAGAAAAATTCCTTCATTGGTTTGCAAAACTTGGAGGCCAAGGAAATCGTGCAAAAATCCTAAGTCTGTCATTTCAAATTTCTTCATAAGGTTGGTTTTCACATGGTTTAAAAGTTTTGAGTCACTACTGGTAAGGATAAGTTCATCAACATAAAGGACGAGGGTTATGAGATGGCTTCCTACTTTATTGGTATACACATTAGGATCATAATAGAATCTAGAGAATCCAGTGGCAATAAGAAAGGTGTCCATTTTGGCATACCAAGCTCAGGGAGCTTGCTTGAGACCATAAAGAGATTTCTTAAGGCCACAAACAAGGCTAGAGTCATTATGGACATAGCCAGGAGGTTGTTCCATGTAAATTTCTTGTTGCAAATCTCCATGCAAGAAGGCGGATTTAACATCCATCTGATGGACATCCCATTTTAGCTACAGGGGAAAAGGTTTCATGATAGTCAATTCCTTCAACTTGTTAAAATCCTTTGGAAACTAAACGAGCCTTGTGTCTTTCAACACTTCCATATGATGCATACTTAGTTCTATAGACCCATTTACATCTGACAAGTTGTATTCCTTTTCAAAGAGGTACAATATCCCAAGTATCATTTTCCATTAAAGAACAATACTCTTAATTCATCGTTGTATCCCAATCTGGATGACCTGAAGCTTCTAAAAATGTCTCTAGATCATGAGCTTCTGAAACTTGAGCCAAAAGAGAAGAGGCTCGCTAGAACTGTGAACGTGTCTGACATTGATCTGAAGGGTCATCGACAAGATCACCAACTTCTTCTCGTGTTGAACAGACCCATCTAAGAAGCAGTGGAGTTGGTGCTGGTTCAGGTTCAAAGGAATCATCTAGAGGAGGGTGAGCAGGAGAAGGTGGATTTTCATCCTCACTATCATCATCTGAAGAAGAAGACAGATTAGAAGAAGGCACAAATGTCGAATATGGCTCGCAGGCTGAAGAAGGAACACCCACCAAATTAGGATCGCAGGCCAAAGAAGGCACAAACATCGAATTAGGCTCACATGCCAAGACATTTTCACCAAATTTAACATCTCTTCTAATAATAATTTCATTACAATGTTATTGAAGAAGTCAGTAACCTTTGACATCTTCAGAATAACCAACAAATATACACTTCTCACTTTTAGGCTCTAATGCTTTCCTTTTCTCATCAGGAATGTGAGCCCATGCTATACTGCTAAATACACGGAAGTGACTTAATATAACACCCTGTTTCCCCCAATCTGTAAAAATAACTATACTGGCCAAGTATTGTGGCAAACTCAAAAATGTGAATGTGTAATGTGAATAGACCTTGTGAAAAAGGTCGATGACTGTGAATAATATTATGAATATATATTGCATGACTGCTAAGAGGGGAATATGCTGAAAAAATAGACCACGATCGCTGGATCAAGGTGGTGGAAGGCACCTGGAATGGTGGCATTAACTTCCACCAAAAACCAATACCGTATTTGGTCTTCACTGCCCGGAGAACCAAGAGCGGCTCGCTGGCCCAAAATTAATTACTCGTAGGTTGGTAGGTGGATGGATCCTCATGCGTAATGAGGGATGGGGGTAAAACCACCCATCCGTGGGGTCCTGACACTTGACCACCGTGAGGGAGATCGTGCCACATGCAACCTCGCTGGAAAGGAAAGAGGCGGGAGGAGTGTGCAATCACGGGCATACGCGAGGGAGGAAGAACTCTGGAAAAATATGCAGAGTGAGTGATAGCGGAGAAGAAGGAGAGTAACCTTCATTCTCGGTCACTGGAACACAAAGACACAATCTCGCAGTATCTTGGTCTCATCTCGGGGGGTGGCTAGTGGTAAATSTGTTGGGAKTCGCTGAGCCTACGGTTGGGTGGAAACGAGCACCCCTCTTAGCAGTTGCATCACCTCTAGTGTTTTTCTAATAAGTGTTTTGTCTCTAGCATCTTGAAATATATATATATTCTGACATTTATGCTCATAAGTTGTGAAACTGTGAATGATTTCAGTGCAAGAATGTCTGTATGGTGTTCTGATCAGTACTGGTAGTTGCATGTTTATAATGGAAGGACTACGCGTGGCTTATTTTTTCATAAATCGCTATTTATATGCATATTGATCTAATTCATACTTCACGTCTGGTTCTCGAGAGAGAGAGAGATACCCTTATCTACCTCAGATAGTACCTTGGGTAAACCTTCCCATAGAGATACCCTCCTTGAAAATCCCATCAAAAACCTGGAGAGAGAATGTAAAAGCGCAAGGCCTTAGTAACCCTGCACGAGGAGGAAGGATCCTCTTGAAATCCTGAGATGGTTGTGTAAGGATAAGTATCGTTTGACGGGTGAGATCCTGTCGAAACATCTACGGTCATTCACAACCATTAGATTGGAAGGAGAATAGGGGGTGTTAAATGCCTCAACCCCTTTCCTTTGTTTTCATGAGTAGCATTAAAGGCATAGCTCAGGAGAGGTAGTGCATTTATGCACAAGCTCCCTGTAAAGCAAGTAGAGACCGAGACCCACTCAAGTCCTAGACTTGATGAAGGAGAGCAATAGATGTGTTGAAGACTCTTTTAAGATTCAAACCTAGGAGAAAGAGCGCAAAGCTCCCAAGTCCCTCATAGTTGACGAAGCTCAGGACAGATAGCACCTGCTCAGATTTACAGACCCTGTAGGAATTCACAGAGGTCAAGGAAATCTTTCACGACTTCAGAATAGAGAAGCCCGAGAGGGATAGTGTCATTTTGTGCATGGAGCCATAGCCACTAAGGTCACAGAGGAGAAGCAAAGGTCGAGACCTTTGATACTTAAGAAATCTTCCAAGAAGAAGGAAGAGAAGTGCATGCTCAAGGAAGATCTACAACTGTCATTAGATTAGCTAGAGCGAAATAGATATGGGTCGTCGAAAATGTACGTCCAGACGTGCGTAGAAGAGAGAGAAGAAATCGACGATAGAGACACTTCGATAAAGAAGTGGCGAACAACCGATAACCGTTGGATCTTGCAGAGTTGCAAGGCAGTTAGGGTTGGTGCAGTCTGGAAGAGATTCGAGTTTGGGATATCGTGTCTCGGGGTTTCGCAAGAAGAGAGCGCAAGGGTTGGGTTCTTCAACCCACGAAGTCGTGAAATGCCGAGAGTCAAGGCTCGTGAAAACACGTGGCACATCCATCGGGTGGGGCCTGCGTGGCCGACGGGTGGACACGCGCCGCCTATGAAGGAGTCAACATTCTATTGAATTCTCGCATCTCGGAGGTTCGTGAGATAGGAGCACGAAGGCTCGACGCCCCAACTCGTGATATTGTGAGATGCGAGAAGTGCGAGAAGGAATTCAAACCATCACTGACTTTTGCGTCTCAGAGGTTTGCGAGATAGGAGCACGAAGGCTCGACGCCCCAACTCGCGAGATCACAAAACGCGAGAAGAACAAAAAGGAAGTCAAACCATCACTGACTTTCATGTCTCATAGGTTCACGAGATAGGAGCACGAAGGCTCGACGCCCCAACTCACGAGGTTGTGAGTTGCGAGAAGTGCGAAAAAAGGGAAGTCAACTATCGCCTTTTGGGGTTTATTAGAGTTGAAAAACTCGACGCTCTGGTAGCACTGAGTCGCGAAGAACGAAAGGATTCCATACTGGTTAGGCCTATGGCCATAACTGCCGATCAGATGAGTGCGGTTAAGGGATGGCAGGGTCTGTATCAGGTCCCGTAGGGACTCGAGGAATTCTATGCTTCGGAGAAAAGAAGAAAAGGGGAAAAAAGTTTTAATTTCCGTAGTGGGTATGTGACAAATTGGTATCAGAGCTAGGTTACAACACTCAGCCTGCTTGGGCTCATTAATGAGTTGCGCAGAAGCTCCGTTCGAAACACTCCTAAGAGGAGTAACCCTCTATATTAAACCCTTTTATATTCAAAGGATCAAAGTTTGAAAATAAGAACCCGACTGTGCATGCATGTGAAAGAATTATGAATTTTTGTGTGGGTTATAAAAATGTATCTAACTATTGACTAACAACCAGTGTTTGTCTTTTTCAGCCAAGTGGGCGATCAGCCGCGAGAATCTACAGACGTAGAGAATAGTGACTCATCAAGAGGTGGGAGAGGGCTCCCACAATAGAGACGAAGAGTCTGATGAAAGAAGGGCAATAGGGATCCCTCCAGATCTAGCTAAGACAGTGAGGAGTCTCATGGTTGAGTTGCAAAGTTGCAATGCCGACAATGAAAGGATGATTAAAGAACAAGAAAAGAAGATAGAAATTAACGCAGTTTTACTGCAAAGTTTATCCGATCTGCAAAGACAAATGCAACATGAAACTAAAACTCAGAAGCATGGTCATGTCAATGGCCACACTGAGAGGAGCACCTCAAAAAAGGTCCACCCCAGAGGTAAGGGACCAATGTCGAGTGATTCCTTTGAGAAGGAAGCCGGTGATTCAGAAGACTCTTCCAGCAGCAGAACTAGTTCCTATTCTTGAAGAAAAAAGAAGAAGCAAAAGACTTCCGAGGGTCATAAATTTGAGGAATTCAGAAAGGCCAAACCACCCTCCATCGACGGTGAGATAAATAAGGGAGAGGAAGCAGAGGCCTAGCTTCTTGGACTTAAGAAATATTTCAGAGTCCATGATTTTTCAGAAAATTTGAAGGCCCGAGTAGCCACCTTCAATCTGAACGGAAAGGCTTCCATTTGGTGGGAAGATMTTAAGAATGTGAAAGGGGTTCACGAAGAGGATTTGTCCTAGAAACAATTTGAGAAATACTTCTGGAAGAAGTATTTGTCGGAAAAATATTTCGATGAGAAGACAAAAGAGTTTTATGAACTCAAACTGGGGCAACTCACTATAGAGGAATATGTCAACAAATTCCTCGACTTGTTGAGATATGTTCCTTATATAAAAATAGAAAAGGCAAAGGTGCAGCGCTTCATCAGTGAGCTACCCAAGGACTACCGAAACAAAATTGAATTTGATGAGCCAAAGACCCTAGAAGGCACTATTCAAAAGGCAACATATTGTCAGGAACAATATGGACATCAAGCAAAATCTCGTGAAGGATGGAAACCAAAGAATAGTTCAAAGTTTCAGAAAAAGGGGATTAAATCCCCAGAATTTAAGAACTATAAGAAGAACCCAAGAATGAACTTTCCAGCCCAGAGTGTACTCCAACAGAACTTTCCCTCATCATGCGGAAGTAAAATTTCTGGACCTGTACCAGTAAAGACTGATAACCCAAATAGAGAACCTTTGAAATGTTGGGGTTGTGGAGAATAACATCTCCTGAGAGACTGTCCACACTGACAACAAAATAGTCGGAGCATTTATAATGTCTAGGAAGCTACTACAGTCAATGATGTGGCCAGAAATGTGCCACAGATTTATGCATCCTTGGATAATAACCAAGCTGACCATCAAGCTTCAGTGGTGGAGATAGAAGGTATTATATCCAACCATCTAGTGTCTATTTTGATTGACCCTAGTTCAAATTTGAGTTATATAGCCCCTAAATCTATTGATAAGTGTAAACTACAACCACAAAAACAAACCAAGCCATGGTTGGTATAGTTAGCCACTGGCACCAAAAGAAGGGTAGTAGAGGTCATACCAGCCTGCCAATTGATGTTGGGTGTATTTCCCACCCAAGAAACCCTTAACGTATTACCCCTTGGATCGTACGATCTATTGATTGGTATGGATTGGATAGCCTCCCATAAAGCTAGATTGGACTGTTACCATAAAACCTTAAAATGTGTGAGCAAAGAAGGAAAAAGGATGACCCTTCAAGGGATCCAAAAACCTGTCTCTATGAGACTAATATCAACTCTGCAAATGAGAAAGTATTTCCAAAAGGGATGTCCCCTATATGCAATACAGGTGTCGAAAACCACATAAGGTGACAAACCCAACCTTAAAGATCATCCTACCCTAAAAGAATATAGAGATGTGTTTTCGGAAGAGGTACCAGGTCTACCTCCGAGAAGAGACATAGACTTCTCAATAGAACTCGCACCGGGAGCAGTGCCAGTGTCTAAGACACCCTATTATATGAGCACACCCGAGTTAGTTGAACTCAAATTGCAATTAAAAGAAATGATGGATAAGGGTTATATTCGACCCAACGTGTCTCCATGGGGAGTGCCAGTCCTGTTTGTGAAAAAGAAGGATGGCACCCTTAGACTATGTATAGATTATAGACAACTCAATAAGGTAACCATAGAGAACAAGTACCCCTTGCCCAGGATCACTGATCGGTTCGATCAATTGGGAGGCACGTCTATTTTCTCAAAGATTGACTGGAAATCGGGATACCATCAAGTCCGAATCAAGAGTGAAGACATCCATAAAACTACCTTCTGGACAAGGTATGGTCACTATGAGTTCGTGGTAGTGCCATTTGGGTTGA
>SNQJ01S0037626.1:85639-109963 GCA_010110895.2 Picea sitchensis
AACCGAAATAAAACCAAAATAAAACTTTGCAGAAATTTTAAGGATGTGTATTCAGGCTTTATACCTCTGGATATGACTGTAATGGTTGTATCTTGGGAAAATGGAAACCTTTTCGAGTGAAACAAAAAGTGGTCTTGAACAAAAAGAGTGATTTGGATGCAATGGAACAATCCTCTCAGCCCATAAATGTACGAAAATGACAGAAAATAGAGATGAGGCAACTCGGCTTCACGATCTCGATCTACAACAGGAGTGGTTCTTCACACAGGCTCTAATACCATGTTCGACAACATAGGTATTCCAACAGAGGATGAACACCTTCAGTAACCACTCACATAACAAGATCAAATATCAACACACCGATGTTTTCACATGGTAAAACCCCTGCGGGGAAACATCCACGACCCCAGCCAACACGACCACTTGGAGTTGTTTATTAATGCAAAGAAAAAGATTACAGAGATATTTTACAAGAGAGTTTCTCACAATCTATGATCAACAAATGACCCTCCATTCTCTTTAAATATAGATCATGGACCAATCGGGTGTTAAGCCACAGATCAATGGTTGTTAAGATTGAGGAGAGTATGAACCATCGGATCACTCTATGTTGGTAACATATCGTGACCGTCGGATTTCCTAACTACAATTGCATACTAATGCATAATAAAGAAACACACTAGAAAACACACTTCTACCTAACGACACAATAGACTAAGTATATCTTAACTAACTCCTAAGTGTCTAAATATCCTAACATAAAGGGGGTTTGAGGGTTTACGAGCGAAGCATTTGAAATAAAAGCTTTGGGTGCATTTTTAGTTTGTCTATTGTAAATTGATGTCAGTGAAGGAATTAGGATTGTAATCTAGTCTGAGTGAATGGATTTGGGTTTTAAGTGCTCAAAATACTTAAATAATGTATTGTGATTGGTGAATTTAATACAATGATATATAGAGAGGTGCAACTCTTAGTTAGGCTAGTTTTCCCAATTAAGGGTTTCAAGGGTAAATCATGTATATTGTGTGAATATGCCATTGGTATTTGTATGTTTTATATTTTGTTAGTGTTTCTTTTCTTGCACATGTTTATCAAAATATTCATTTGGTATTAGAGCGAGTTTATTGGATTCAGGGGGAGTTTTTGCTAGGGTTTACCTTATTCTATTAAGAGCAAAGGTGTCTTGGGTCTGTGATAAACCTTCTCCTGAGTGGTATATTTATATAATAAATTGAGATTGAGTAATAAAAAGTAGAAATAAACTCAATATAGAGAAATTAAAAGGCTAGAGCTTTTAGTTATGGAGTCTAAAGATGGGATATCTTCTTATAGACATAGAACAATGGGTTCTTTTATATCTACATACAAAATTTACTAGTATGTTAACAGAATAATGGGAAAACATGTAAAGAAAGGAAAGAAGTATGATTGGATTCCACATATGAGATTAAATGTTGTCGAATGAATCTAGAGTATACAACATGAATAAGTTGTGGGATAAGTTAAGGAATTTGTATCCATCAAAGTCCCTAGTAAAAAATCATTTCTTCAAAAGAAATTGTATCATATTATAATGGATGATGGTGAGTATGTGATGGAGAATATAAATTATTTAATACTCATGTAAGTCATCTTGTTTATCTTGATATGAAGATGGAGGAAACAGAAAAGTGTATTACCTGGTCATGTTATTTTCTAGACTCTTAGGATAATATGGTTGTATAAATTAGTAGTATAGTATTGAATCCCCTGATCTAGGTGGATATTGGTAGCCACCCACCTTTTCCAACTTCCTCAAAACAATTTTCTGGTAATTTTGGTGATTTACTATTTTTAGCAGTTTTTAACTTTCGGGGCCATTTTGAGGGCTTAAATGAAGGATTTTTGGGATCAATATTCTCAATGATAGATAAAGGATCTAATTGAGCCCCCAAAATGAATCTCCTTGATGATACCTTTCCAATGAGATATTGTGTGCCCCAAACAAATATCGTATGCCAAAGTTATGCCCACGGGAAGTTGATACACAAAACTACCCAAAATGGGGTCCACAAAACTGTTGGCTTTTCATATTTCAGGGTTAGGGTTTTGGATTTTATTTATGAAAAAGAGTCTTTGTTAGAATGTTTACAAGAAAAGTGTGCTTGTGATTGATGGCAAGAACACCAATGATGATGGAAAACAGGAAAGAAGCGATGATAGTACCGGAAGAACTCCTTTTTTGTGAAGACAGAGCTTAGGAGGAAAAGTGAAGATGAGACATTTCAACTGGTTTCACAGGAGAAGGTTCGAAGGCCGAAACATTTGAATACTTATAAAATATTATAATTTGTAATAAATCATAATCTTAGGAGGACGATCCACAGTGGTCGTCGGGTCAAGCACTGTGAAAAATCTGGACCATTGGATCAGAGTCCAGATAGAAGGAACGAGCACATAGAGGAGGAGAACAGATCTCGGGCATTAGATCTGAGAATGTCAACTAACCATCGTTGGATCTAGAGGACATGTGTTAAATATCCACGTAGTTCAAGAAAGTTTGGGGAGAATACCTGAAGAATTAGGAGCCAAAGAAAATCTTGGTCGTCCCTCGAGAGAGGACACGTGGTGAGAGATCAAAATTTCTATGATTCGCAAATCGGGAAATCAGATATAGGAGAAGAGAAAACTCATGAAGTACAATTTTGTGAAGGTGATCACAATCATTGGATGGAAGAAGAGCATGGACCATAGATCTAGTCCCTAAGAACTCACTAGTTCAAGTTTCAGAAGAAGGGATACGAGCAATCTTCCGTTATCTCAAGACGCAAAGTCTCGATGTGCGAAGAGAAGATGTGGGTCGTCAGATCACAGAGGGTCATGGACCATTGATCTAACATGACAAAGTTCGCAGTTTAGGATTTTGTACTTCCAAGAATGGAGGAGATCTAACTCACAAGATCAAGAAACATGAAGTCGTGCAACGCCTTTTAGTAGGTGTGTGGTCATAGTCGATGGTCATGTGGGGGAAACTTACACCTGGTGCTATTTCACATGGGTGAATATCCCAGGGATATTCATCACGAGGACCTCCTGTAGCTATCACATAAGACCTCATGTAACTAGCAAAGAAGATTAGGTGTAACTATAAAAAAGAGAATAAGATCAACTGTAACAGAGAAGATGAACGGTCGCACTGTCAGAGAATCCAAATAATCTTAGGATAACGACCACTGATGAAGGACAGACTTAGGATAACTTCCAGAGAAGATAAAGAGTTGCGAGTATTATCTTCAAGAGGACTTGGTATGATAAATATACGAAGAATAAAGAAGAGGGTGAGCTTTTTTTGGATAATTTTTATGCAGGTAGAAGGAGGTCGAGCGGCGGGGATGATGAGAATAGAAGAAGCGCAACACATAGAATGTTGATGGAGCAAGGAGCATAAAATGAAGAAGAAAATATGAACGAAGAGGAGTGGTGCGCAGGAGGAGAAATATAGGAGCATAGACGAAGAAGAGTGTAGTGGAATTGCAGAGCATGGAAGCAGAAATATGTAGAAGTGGAACAGAGCATAGTAGTTGAAGAAGGCAGAGGAGACAACGAGATGTAACAGATCAGATCAGAGACAGATCAAGTAAGTAATTTTTGTAAGATTCAATAAGGGTGTTAGGGTGGTGCTAGGGAGGATTGTAGTCCTCTAAATTCTAGTTGGTTCTAGAAGATATTCTGGGAGTTGTTTCTTCCATCTAGTTGGTGCTAGAGAAGCCTAGGAGTTGGTGCTTCCATCTAGTTGGTGCTAGAGAAATATGAGATTTGGTGCTCTTTGCAATTTGTGGCTTGCTATTAGAGGTTGGAGCCTCATATTTGAGTTGGTTCTCAAAGATTGTGGTGTACATGAAAGTTGGAGCTTGATTGACATCCTAAGAAGAAGAGATTTTCTCCCTTTATGGGTTTCCTCGTGAAAATCAATGTCTCTGTGTATTTTGTGTGATTGATCAAATATTGTATATCTATGCATGTTAATTTACCAGCAACACACTAAATAATAATCTAGAAATATTTACAAAATAACATGAAAAGTTTCAAGCTTATATAAATAACCGATTCACCGTCCCCCCTCTCAGTTACTTTTCCAACAATTGGTATCAGAGTAGGTGCCTTTGATCAAAGGTAAATCCATAATCTTGAACATGACTAGTCATAAAGGAAGTTCAACTAATAAATCCCCTCTATTTGATGGAACAAACTTTGCGTTCTGGAAAATAACGATGAGAACATATTTGATGTCTTTGGGTGCTGATATTTGGGATGTCATTGAAACTGGATATGTGAAGCCTGTAGTCTTGGCCTCAAAATATTATAAGCTAGAGTTTAGATTTAATGAAAAATAAATGAATTCCATCCTTAGTGGACTTGCAGAAGCCGAGTTTGTCAAAGTCATGCACTGTGATTCAACAAAAGTTATGTGGGACAAGATGATAAGTAGTTATGAAGGTAATGAAAAGGTGAAAGACACAAAACTTCAAACTCACATAATGAAATTTGAGCAGTTAAAGATGGATGAGGACGAAACTATCAGTAATTAATTCTTATGTATAGAATAACTTGTCAACCCTATGAAAGGTCTAGGTGAAATGATAGATGAATATTTTCTAGTCCATAAAATATTAAGATCTCTTCCTGGTAGATTTAACTCAAAGGTCTCTGATATAGAGAAAATAACTGATCTCAAAACGTTGACACTAGATCAACTTCTTAGAACCCTAATTGATTATGAAATGAGAAGCACCAAAGGTAAATCCACTACAAGAGAGACATCCTTTAAAATAGAGAAAAATACAAACTCTAATATAGATGAGATTGAAGAAAATTTTGTGAGAAGACTGACGAAAGGATTAGGCAAATACAAAGGTAAAGTGCCCTTCAAATGTTTCAACTATGGTAAGATAGGTCATTTTTCATCTAAGTGTCCTAAAAAAATAAAGGATAAGACATATGACAATGAAGAGAAGAACAAACACAAGAATGTCTATAAAGAGAATAATTTTAAGAAGAAAAGCCTTTGTGTAAACAATGATGACGACCCTTCAGATGATCAAAACAATGACTCTTCTATTGAAAGTAAAATAAATGATTTCATGATAATAGCTTCAGAATATCTAAATTCCAAAGATATAGGAAGTGAGTTCATTGATTGTGAATCAATAGTAGATCTTGAAGGAGAACTTGTCAGTGCCATGGAAGAGATTGATACACTCAGAGAAAAGAAAAGAAAACAAAAAAAGTTACTTCTCAGGTATGAGAAAACATGCAATGAACCATCTAAAGAAATTACTTTGTTGAAGGTTAAGTTAGAAGAAGAAAAGAAGATTGAAGACATCCTCAAACAAAAATTGAGGGAAGCCAAAACAAAAGGTGGAAAATTGGAAGTTGAAGTAGTGTCTGTCAGAAAAGATCTAGAGAAATTTTAGGCCTTGTATCATCAGAATCTGACAAGTATTAAAGCTTCAAAAAGATTATCCACCATTCTGAATCAACAAAGGAATCCAAAGTTGAAAATCGGTTTGGGTTATGAAGAGGGATTAAGTAGTGGTCAACAAAGCATCAAATAACACATCAAGTTTGTCAAATCTACAACCATTGACAACAACAAACCTACAGAAACAAAGGAAGATAATCAGGTGCCAACGAGGAGTGAAGAAAAAGGTACCAAAATTGATTTTTTAGAACAAAGAAATAATACACCATTTACTCAAGGAAATCATCATCATGGAAGAAATCGACCTGCTCAAAGAAGATAACCATTTTCCAGGTACAAAGATTTTTTCTATGGATATTTCTTTTACTGTTCTAACTTTGGCCACAAAGATGTCAATTGTTCCTTAAGATTTAGACATGAGCAATCAAGACACCCAAGGAATAAATATCTGCCACAAAAAATAATGAGACACCCAAGTAACAAACAACCACGGATTGCAAATCATGTGATGGTTGGGAAAAAGACGCAAATTAAGCATAACAATCGTTATGATCCTTTATTCAATGAAACAAAATGTTACATATGCCATAATTGTGGACATAAAGCTGCATACTGATGCCTAAAGAACTATAATCCAGATTCAAATCACAACGCTGAAAACGTCAAGGTTTGGAAGAAGAAAAAAGATAACAAGTGTGGATTAGTGTTGTCATCTCAAACACAAAATAACCCCTGTTATATTAAGAGCGGGTGCTCAAATCATATGACATGTGAAAAAAGTATGTTCCTATCACTCAAAGAAAGGAAATAAGGAAATGTGACTTTTGGAAATGATGCTCCAGGAAAGATCAGAGGTAAAGGTCTAGTAAGCTTAAGTAATGGAAGAGGAAAATATCAAGATGTATTATTTGTTGATGGACTAAAGAATAATATTCTTAGTGTCATTCAGGTGTGCGATAGAGGATGTGAAGTCACTTTCACTGCCAAAGATTGTAAAATATAAACAATGAACATAGGAGATTTGATTGCAAAAGGGGTTAGAACTGAAAAAAATGTCTATGTTCTGAAGGAAGATAAGGAGGAATTTCATTTAAGAAAATTTGATGAAAGATGGTTATGGCACAGAAGGCTTGGACACTTGAATTTTGATCATATTGTCAAGATGAATAATGAAGGTGTTGTGAAAGATCTTCCAAGAATATCTAAGCCTCATAACTCTATATGTGAATCCTGTCAAATGGGGAAGCTCACTTGTGCTCAATTCAAATCGAAGAGTTTCACATCTTCAGAGAAACCACTTCAAATTATTCATATGGATCTGTGTGGACCATTGCGAAAGGAAGGAATTGGAGGAGAACATTACTTTATGTTGGTCATTGATGACTTCTCCATACTTACATGGATTTCCTTTCTGAGAGAAAAACCTGATGCATTTGAGAAGTTCAAATTGTTTAAGGTGTTAGATGAGAATCAGACAGGAAGGAAGTTAAAGGAAGTTAGGTCAGAGAGGAGAGGAGAATTTTTGTCAAGAGATTTCAAATAATTCTATGGCAGACATGGAATTAAAAGAGAATATACTATTCAAGGTACTCCTCAACAAAATGGAGTTGTAGAACGCCAAAATAGATCATTTTAGTAGATGGCAAGGGCTATGATGACTGGAAGGGACATTTCAAAAACCTTCTAGGTGGAGGTTGTTCACATGTTCGTTCATATTCTAAACAAAGAACATCTAAGGATGAACAGTGATAAAAATCCATATGAGTTGTGGCTTGGTAGACCTACATCAATTAAGCACTTGAAAGTATTTGGAAGTAAATGCTACATCAAAAATAATGATGATCATCTGGGAAAATTTGATGGTAGATTTGATGAAGGTATCTTCATAGGATATGCAATGGACAGTAAAGGATACAAATGCTTTAACAAAATAATGAATAAATTAGTAGACTGTATTGATGTTTGAATTGATGAAGAAGATCCTGCAAAAGATCAATAGAGAGTAAGCAGAAAGTCAGATGAAGAAGATGACGAGAATATCAAAAATGTAGAACAAAAAATCTCAGAGTCAAAAGAAGATGATGAGTCAGGTGGAGAAGAGACGCCTAGACAAGAAGATTCAAGACAACAATCAACATCAAATCCTTCCTCCAGAATTACTTAAAAGAATCATGTTGCAAGTCATTTAATTGGTGAGAAAGAAAAAGGTGTACAAACCAGGAGAAGAATAATCAAAGACACCGAGCAATCACATATAGCCTTCATATCCATGGTGGAACCCAAGAAATTTAATAAAGCCAGTAAAGATGTAAATTGGTTAAAATCAATGAATGAGGAACTGGATTAGATTGAAAAGAATGATACTTGGGAACTTGTTCCTAGGCCAACAAATAAAAATGTAATAGGATCCAAATGGGTCTACAAAAGTAAGATGAATGAGCAAGGAAATATTGTAAGAAATAAGGCTAGATTGGTCTGCAAAGGGTATGCTCAAATAGAAGGACTGGATTTTGATGAAGTATTTTCACCCGTAGCACGATTAGAAGAGATTAGAATGTTTCTTGCTTATGATTGTCATAGGAAGTTTAAAGTCTATAAAATGGATGTCAATTCATATTTTCTAAATGGAGATCCAAAAGAAGAAGTCTATATGGAACAACCAGAGGGTTTCCAACTGTTAGATAATGCTAACTTTGTCTGCAAGCTGAATAAATCTTTATATAGGTTGAAACAAGATCTTCGTGCCTAGTATTACAGACTAGATAAGTATCTTGAAGACAAAGGGTTCAAGAGAGGAACAATTGACTGCAATCTATATATCAAAACATAGGATAATGATTATGTTGGTTTATGTAGATGGCATCATCTTAAGAAGTAATAATACTTCATTGGTACAATGTTTTGCTTCTTCCATGCAATCTGAATTTGAAATGTATATGATAGGGGAGCTGTTATTTTTTCTTGGTTTGCAAATTACTCATAGGTCTGAAGGAATATTTACTTCTTAGGAGAAATATCTAAGAGAAATGTTGAAAAAGTTTCAAATGGAAGATTCTTCACCTGTCAGCACACCTATGGTCATTGAATGCAAGTTAATCAAGAATGATGAATCACTTGATGTTGATTAGAGTTCATATAGGACTATGATAAGAATCCTATTGTACATCACATCATCTTGTCTAGACATAATGCATATTGTTGGAATGGTAGGAAGGTATTAGTCTGCACCTAAACATAGTCATTTTATGGTTGTGAAAAGAATATTCAGATACTTTAAAGGAACAATGAACTATGGCCAATGGTATCCTAGGAATCATAATTTTCAATTATCAGTCTATTCAAATGTTGATTGGGATAACTGCATGGATGAAAGGAAAAACATGAGTGGAGGAGCATTCTTCTTAGGAGATTCTCTTGTAGCATGGTTGAGCGAGAAGCAAGGTTCCATTTCCTTATTAACTACAGAAGCTTAATACATTACAGCTGCCACTTGTTGTACCCAAGTATTATGGATGATTCACACACTTGCAGACTTAGAGATCATATTGTTGATATCTTCACTAAACCGCTTGCAAAGGCTCAATTTGCATATCTACACTATAAGTTGGGCATGGCCCTGTTATCAAGTTAAAATAGTCTATCTGATCAGGGAGAGAGTGATCATAGTATATCTAATCAAGGGGAGAGTGATTATTGTATATCTGATCAGGGAGAGAATAGAGTCACTCTTAGTTTTGTTTGACATTGATGTCAAAGGGGGAGAAAAAGGTGTGGTATGGATGCTATAGTTGGAGGTATAAGAAAAATAATGGAGCCTTTTAGGGTTGCCATCAATGCCAAAGGGGGATATTGTTGACATGTTTACAGGAAGAGTGTGTTTTTCATTGATTGAAATAACAACAATGATGATGGAAAACAGGAAAGCAATGATGATAGTACCAGAAGAAGGTCTCTTTTATGAATAGAGAGCTCAGGATGAAAAGCGAAGACAATACATTTCAACCAGTTTTGCAGGAGAAGGTTCGAAGGCCAAAACCTTTGAATACTTAGAAAATGTTCTAAGTCGAAAGAAATTGTAAGCTCAGGAGGAGGAGTGACTGTGGTTGTCGAATCAAGCACTGTGAAGAATTTTGACTGTTGGATCATATTCTAGATAGGAGGAACAAGCACGCAGAGGAGGAGAACATATCTCAGGCGTTAGATATGAGTGTGTGGACCAACCATCGTTGGATCTAGAGGGAATGTGGCTGAGATCCACACAGTTCGAGAAAGGTTGGGGAGAATACCTGAAGAATCAAGAGTGGAATAAAATATTGGTATTCCCTCAAGAGAGAACACATGGTGAGAGATGAACATTGCGTTGATTCATGAATCGAGAAATCAGAGATAGGAGAAGAGAAAACTTGCGAAGTCCAAGTTCGTGAAGGTGATCACAACGTTGGTTGGAAGGAGAGAGTGGACCGTAGATCTGGTCCCGAAGAACTCACTAGTTCAGGTTTCGAAAGAAGGGATACGAGAAGTCTTTCGATATCTTGAGACTCAAAGTCCCGAAGTGCGAATAAGACATCTGGGTCGTCAGATCACAGAGGGTCGTGGAACATTTATATGACATGACAAAGTTTGGATTTTGGGAGTTTGAACTTTGAAGAATGGAGGAGAGCTAACTCACGAGATCGTGAAACATGAAGTCGCGTAGAACCTTTTTGGTAGGTGTGTGGTCACAGTCGATGGTCATGTGGGGGAAACTTGTACCCAGTGCTAGTTCGCACGGGTGAAGTTCGAAGAATCTTCTTCGTGAGGACCTCCTGTAACTATCAAAGAAGACCTCCTGTAACTGTCAAATAAGATCAGGTGTAACTCTATAGAGAGAATAATCTCAACAATAAAAGATAAGATGAAGGGTCACACTATCAGAGAAGCCAAAGAATCTCAGGATAATGACCACTGATGAAGAACAGAATTAGGATAACCACCAAAGAAGACAAAGAGTTGTGAGTATTATCTTGTAGAGGACTTGGCGTGATAAATATATGAAGAACAGAGAAGAGGGGAGGATTTTTTTTGATAATTTTTTATGCGGGTAGAAGGAGGATGGGCAACGGGGCTGATGAGAATAGAAGAGGCACAACACATAGAATGAAGATGGAGAACAGAGCATAAAATGCATAAGAAAATATGAACAAATAAGAGTGGTGTGCAGGAGGAGAAAGAACAGAGCATAGATTAAGAAGAGTGCAGTGGAGTCGCAGAGCATGGAAGCAGAAATATGTAGAAGTGGAACAAAGCATAGCAGTTGAAGAAGGCATAGGAGACAAAGAACTATAACAGATCAGATCAGAGACAGATAAAGTAAGTAAGTTTTGTAAGAATCAATAAGGGTGGTAGGGTGGTGCTAGGGAGGATTGTAGTCCACTAAATTATAGTTGGTGCTAGAAGATGTTCTGGGAGTTGGTGCTTCCATCTAGTTGGTGCTAGAAGATATTATGGGAGTTGGTGCTAGAGAAACATGAGAGTTGGTACTTTCATCTAGTTAGTGCTAGAGAAATCTGAGAGTTGGTTCTCTATGCAATTTGTTGCTTTCTATCAGAGGTTGGAGCCTCATATTTGAGTTTGTTCTCAAAGACTGTGGTGTACATGAAAGTTGGATCTTGATTGACATCCTAAGAGGAAGAGGTTTTCTCCCATTATGGGTTTCCTCATGAAAATAAATGTCTTTGTTTATTCTATGTGATTGATCAAATATTTCATATATGTGCAGGTTAAGTTATCAACAACACATTAAATAATAATCTATAAAGATTTACAAAAGAACATGAAAAGTTTCAAGATTATATATAACCGATTCACCCCCCCCTCTTAGTTATTTTTCCAAAATGCCTTTGGAGCCTCATTGTAAAATCATATTCTTTTGAATGCAAGTAGCAGACACATCTCTTCTCATAGATAAGATGACACCATTCTAGTGAGTCTTTCACTCTGTATTTTTATAGTCTTTGTACATTTTCGCGCATTAATACAAAATTGTGTATTATTGTATCTTTGTGTTTATGGTTGCATATCTCATACATTTTTGTTATATTATTGGATATCTGAGATATCTCTGTACATTTCTTTATTATATCTCCTCTCTCATTTCGTGCCAAAAATAATATGGATTAGTGGTATCAAAGCAGGCTACTCTTGATCGTTTTTCAGTGCATGTCCCCAACGAGGTCCGAATATAGCAAGTTGGGTCTCACACTTGTCTCTATTGAAGAAAATCTCTCTCACACACCTAATAAACCCTCCACGGAGGAAGAAAATAAAAATGACAGAGCAAACAATTCTATTAATTTGTTGCTTGATCAATCTCACATGCGATAGAGGGACAAAATGATGGAGAATTTTTCCCACATCCTTCAACACCTTTCGATAAAAATAGGAGTGCCTTCATCAAGTGACCACTTTGGAGGAGCCTCGACTTTCAAGGTACAAGTTAATTTTGATATTCCCATATTTGAAGGACAGGTAGATGTAGATACCATATAAAAATGGTTAAATATTCTAGAAGGTCATTTCTTTGTTCATAATTTCTCCGACAGGGAAAATATCACCTTCACACCCCTTAAGGCTCTCTCGCATGTCAAACATTGGTAGGAAAATTAATCAGAGAAAAGTTCCATAGAGGAGTTTGGAATATATGGTGTCGAGCCGACCTAGGATTTTTTGTGTGGATGCGGTAAAGGAACAATATTATCCTGTTGGAAACTATGAGGACTAGTACATGAACTGGACCACACTACGACAAGAGAGGGGCCAAGTAGTTCCAAAGTTCACCAATACCTTCCATACCTTACGCAGCAATCTAGGTATCAAAGAATCCAAATGAAATTTGGTTCTGAAATGTCGTCGGGCTCTACATAGATACATCCAAACTGAAATGGATTTTCTAGAAGTATCATCACTTGGTGTTGCTTATCGATATGTTGTTAAAATTGAGTAGAAATTTAAACACTAGAACAAATGGGAGTTTGGGTCTGCAAATCCAAAACAACCAAAGTATGATAAAGATGGACCTAACAAACAGTCTCCCGAAAACTAGTCCAAGCCATAGGAAAATAAGGGTCACAGAAAGACAAAGAAGGATACCATAAAATGGTATGGTTTCCACAAAACCCCCTAGCACAACACCGATGAATATCGCTCAAAATAGTCATTGGTGGCCAAGATAAAAAGAAAGGAGATGAACCCTAATTTAGAATCTGATTCATAAAATATTGATAGAAGATATATCATAGACGCAGACACCACTGCTATTGTTACGACCACAACAATTCAACCAAAAGAACCCATAGATCCTGAAGAGGGGGAGCACCTTTTTCATTCACATATGTGGGTGAAGGGGATCTCACTGCATTTTATTATTGATAGCGGAATCTAGAAGAACCTCATCTCAACAGAGGTCGTCAAACACTTGGGATTTTCAACAACACCACACCCACAACCATACAACATTGGGTGGCTTTTCCAGGGACGATATCTTTGTGGGGGGGTCATCTCTATAGGATACCAGAGGTATTTCCAACTACTGCCCCACCTAAACAATTCTGCAAGGTAGTATCTCATACTACATAATTCAACTTCTTCATAATATGTTCAAAATGTGAACAGAAGGATACTGCAACCACTACAACCTCGGCCCAAGCACCTTCTATCCAACAGAAGCATGTCGACAAGATTGCAGCAAAGTGTAAAGATTCCTTCTTCACACAATAATCTCATGTAGACAAAATGGTCAGAAAGATACAACCCTTCCAGCCACAGGTTCGTGACAACCTTCAACCAGCTAAGCAATGCACCTTCTCCAACAAGGAAAGAATCTCATCAAGATGTAGATTCAGCAAATGCTTTTCCCTCTCCCCTGGGAACTCAATGTAATGGATACCATTGATTCCTAATGCGGGAGTATTGATACAAGTGGATATCGGTGGCCACCCACCTTTTCCAACTGACTCTAAACAATTTTCTGGCAATTTTGGTAATTTACTATTTTTAGCAGTTTTTAACTTCCGGGGCCATTTTGAGGGCCTAAATGAAGGTTTTTTGGGATCAAGATTCTCAATGATGGTTGAATACTCTGATTGAGCCCCCAAAATGAATATCCTTGATGATACCTTTGCAACAAGCTATTTTGTGCCCCATATGGAGATTGTATGCCAAAGTTACGCCCATGGGAAGTTGATACACCAAACTACCCAAAATGGGGTCCACAAAATTGTTGGCTTTTCATCTTCCAGGGTTAGGATTTTGGATTTTATTTATGATAAAAATGCCTTTCCAGCCTCATTGTAAAATAATCTTCTTGCAAATGCGAGTAGCGGACACATCTCTTCTCAGAGATAAGATGCCACCATTCTAGCGAGTCTTTCACTCTGTATTTTTACAGTCTTTGTACATTTTCGCTCATTAATACAAAATTGAGTATTATTGTATCTCTTATACATTTTTGTTATATTGTTGGATATCCGAGATATCTCTGTACATTTCTTTATTATAACTCCTCTCTCATTTTCTGCTGAAAATAATCTGGATCATCCCCATTAAATTTTTATAATTTTGTTGCATGCTAGTTATTGAAGAAAATGAGGAGAAAATCCATGGAGTGTGTGGTAAAGGATGTTTTATCTATAAGAGGCCATCCCCAAGAGAAGAGAAATAAGTCTTCAACGAATAGATATGGATATAGAGGTATATCTAAATCACTAGGACAATCTATAATGAAATGCTATAAATGTGGTAAAGGTGGGAAGTATAAGAAAGATTGAAAATCTAAGAATGTTGATAAAAATAATGTATTTGATAATTCCCTTTCCACATGAACAAAACATTCTATGGAAGAAGGAGGTGATGTCTACTTGTCATATACAAGTACACATGCATATCATGTTATATATTTTATTGAGTCAAATGCTTCATTTCTTGTATGAGTTCTCATAGGGAATGGTTTTTTGAATATGAAAGTTACAATGAAAGTGATGTTTTCCTAGGAGATGAGACGATAACCAAAACCATTGGGAATGGAAGGGTCAAGATACTACTCATATATTGAATGATTGGAACTCTCCTTAGGGTTCTACACTTTTTAGATCTATCTAGGAACATGATATTTGTAAATACGACGAGTGTTGAGGCATGCATAAAGTATTTGAAAAGGAAGCATGTAAGATGGTTTAATAAGCAAAGGGGTTGATGAGGGGATTTTAGATTGGAAATATAAATTATAAGCTATTAGGAAGAACTATTAATGATGGGTGTAGTAGTTCTATTGTTCTGTAGGTAGAAATGAAGAATACATAGTTCCTACTATCCCTATCGATAAGATAGTTCTATGGAATCAAAATACTAGGACATACTAAAGAGAAGAGCCTTCAATCATTACATGTTGAAGGTATGGTTGAAGGTATGGTAAATGTATGGGTGAAGGTATGTACAAATTCTCAGTAGATTTTGTTTTTTGTGAACATTGTGTGTGTGTGTGTTTGTGTTTAAAACACAATTGAGTAAGATTCCCATATACCTCTACAAGAGAAAAATGAATCTTTGAGTTGATAAACATTGATGTGTTTGGACTGGTGCATATTCCATAAATGTGTGTACCATGTTTCATTCATATTTGATTTATTTAGGAACACATGGATCTATTTCATTCAAAAGAAATATAAGGTTTTCAATAGATTTAAAGAGTTTAAGGATCTTGTAGAGAACCTAATAGAGAATAAAATAAAGGTGTTGACAACAAATGATGGTGGATAGTTCTATGGAAGTGAGTTTGAGGAATTATGTAATATGTGTGGAATGACAATTCAAAAGACAACTTCATACACACCTCAACAAGATGGATTTTTATAAATAATGAATAGGGCATTGGTGGAAAAGGAAAGAAGTATTCTTAGTGATGTACTGTTATCATATGAGTTATTGAAAAATGCAATGGATATTGCATGTTACGTAGCAAACCAATCACCTTCATCAAAAACTCCACATGAAGCATGGACTAGTAAAAAACACTTCCGGTCTGTAAACCATCATGGGAAATCCATTGGAACAATTCAACACAACAAATCTTACAAGTTTATGCAGTCAATTATTGAGTAATTATTTAAATAATATTCAAATTTTATATTACTAGGTTAATGCATGAAAATATTGAAATAGTTGAAACTGTAATAAAAAAGATATGAAAATAACACATCATCCACACAATTAACACAAGATGCACCATAGGAAAAACCGATGTGAGAAAAACCTAGATAGAAGGTGAGGCATATGCTCTTCTCTTTTATTCTCAGTTGTGAAATGGAAATACAAAGGGGCACTCACTATGGAGTTTCCATGAACACTTTGGCTAGTATGGATACTACAAGATCTTTTACTTCCTTTGTTTCTCTTTAATATCCTAGTCTTAGTTTCTTTTATCAACTATGGAATATAATAAAACTACAAAAATAATGGAACCCCTTCCCATATTAGCAACCTAATATTTAACATGGAATGACAGTTTTCTAGAGTTTGGGTTAGGATATTTGCATTACTTAACTCTCGATTACGGTTAGGGTTTTCAATACTATAGAATATTCTTGAAAGAACAAATGTGACTATCCATACATGTTTTCTTAATGGTAACTAACATGGTATCCACTCTGTATCATGGTGGAAAACATGATAATTCAACTTGTAGGAAGCATAACTTTCTCATTCTAACTCCACTTGAGGTGATTTTTTCATTATTGGAAAGCTCCTAAAGTGTAGAACAACATCAAGAGGATAAAAACATTTTTTGCAAAGTTTTGACCGAAACAATGGCCATTCAAAATCCCAAATAGACTCCAAACATTCATTATGTTCTAATTATAGACTTCTAAAATTTAAAGAATCTTATTATTTTTATGATAAAACTAATAATAACAATAATAATAAAAGTAATAATAATATAATTAGAAATTCAAAGATTATTCAAACACAAAATTGGTGTATGAGATTCCCTTGTTTGTGTGAAAACAATTGGGTGTATGAGATCCCCTTCTTTGTGGGACAAGGGACCCCCTCTGTTCAATAATTTGACTTCTAAATTATACATAGGTGTACATACCTTACTTGGCCTCTTAAGAGAAAACACAGCATTGGCGTATGAGACCCCTTATGCTAAAAAAGAATTGAGAGAAGCATTCCAATATCACCATAGTTTTGATGACTTAGGAGGTTAGGAAGGTCTGTAATGTGGAAAATATTTTTAAAATGGGATTTAATATGGGTACAGACATAGAAATCCAAGAGGAAGTGTTTTTCATCTTCTACCAACTAAGTGTCATAAAGGTGACAAATTCTCTCATCCCATGATGTTTTGGGAGTTTTCCAATGCCTAGTTTCACTATGTAGCTCGTGAGACTTTGTTCTTACTTTAGCAATGTTCATTTTCTTTTTTGCACTTCTCAAAACTAAGAGGTAATTTTGATCTTCTAAATTAGGGTTGAACTCCTTGTAGTATCTTGATTTCCTTTTATCCACTAATTCTTTATCACACCACATATTCTCAAATTTAGAAGTAATAATATTTTTAATATTATCAATATTCTGCATGATGATTTCTCATTGAATTCCCCAATGATTTAGTCAAGATTTGGCATCTTTATGTCATCCATGCTTGAGCCACTAGTGGTTTTAGCTAGAGTTTGAATAAATTTTGGGGAGCCTTTTGTCATCCATGTTTTTTATATTTTTCTTGTACATTAGGTATCTAATCATAGCAATGATCTCAAAGGAAAAAAGGCTTGCCTCTATGAGGTGGATATATAGGGTGTATTTTCCTTAATATTGAAATTACAAGTTATAATTTTGTTTTAGATCTATTCTATCTTTCTCTAGGATTCTCTTGATATATTTCAACCCCAAACTGCATATGCATATAAGATAACCAAAGTGGCGAGAGTGTGAAAGATGATTTTTTTTTATCCCAAATCCAAAGGTTTGTTGATTTACAATTTTTTCCATCCCATAATAAGCTTCCCACCCTACATTTATCCCTTTTTCAACGCTATAGTTCCAATTGAGCTTGTGATGGATAATGATTCCAAGATACTTGTATGAAGGTACTTTCTCAAAGCTATTGTTGTCATAAAAAAAGTGTCATAGGTGATCCTTTTGGATTTATTTTTATCATAACCTTTGTTCTATTAGTGCTCATAGTCATGTCCATGCTAGAAAAGAAGTCCTTAAGGATTATTAGTTGCTTACCTAGGTCATAGGTACTTTTCTCCATAAGAACAATATCATCAAAATAAACAAGGAGGATGATGACTATATACTAGTGAGAGTCAGGCCAACACACCCTACATCCTCCAAACAATCTTCTAACTTATTAATATAGATACCCAAAAGGGTATGGGATAGGGGAAAACCTTGCTTGTCTCCTATATTATAGTTAATTTCTTCTGACTAGCCCTCATTGTTCCTAAACATGGAAATGACTTTCTCATATAGCCCCTTTGCAACAACTCTTAACTCAAAAGGGACTTTAATCTCTTCTAACCTATGCCAGAGGTTAGTCGTGGGCATAATGTCAAAATATTTTCTAAAGTCAACAAAAGAACAAAGGAGATTAGTTTTTCCATTATGACACTCCTCTCCAATGATGCTAAATCTAAAAAGGTAGTCCAAAGTGTAATTGTAACCTCTAAAACAAACCTAGCCTCTATCTCTTTATCCATGGATTTCTGGCCATGTGCCAATATTCATTTCCAAAATATTTATGTATATCTTAGCTAAAATGGGGCTAATCAAAACGGTCCTATAATTAGAGGGATTGATCTTCTCCCTACTTTTAAAAATAGGTACAATGAGACTTTGAGTCCAAGGTTTTGGGAAGCCTTGTTGGATATCTAAATTGAAGATCTAATGTATGTTCAAGGGATGAGGATAAGTCCTCCAATTTTTAATATTTCAAATTGGTAACCTTGTATGTCCTTATATTTTCCTTTTGAGAGCCTCTTAACCATAAACTTAATATCTTCTATAAAAAATAAATCATCCTTTGTACAAATATTTGGTATTTTTTCCATGACGTTAGGGGATTCATACAAATTTTTAAGGTAGAAATTCCAGTCCTTATTATTAATAATTTTAAATTTATATATTTATTAATAAATTTATTTTGTTAACTTCTATTATGTTAAATTTTACAACTTTTGTAATATTATTTTAAAATTATGTATTTATGTCATCTTCAAAATATGATAATATAAATAGATACTAAACCTTACTTAAATGGAAAAAAAAAAGATTGTATAAATAGAAAGAAAGAGAAGTTTTTGCACCTATTTAAGATAGATCCTAAAAAATTTTGGAGGAAAATTCTAACTTGTAAAACAATAGAAAATAACAATATTCCCTTGAAGGACTGGAATTTCTACCTTAAAAATTTATATCAATCCCCTAACGTCAGGGAGAGCATGCCAAAAAAATCTACAAAGGATTAAGTGTTTTCTATAGAAGACGTAAAGTTGGGGGTTAAGAGGTTGTCAAAAGGAAAATCTAAGGACATTGAAGGTTACTGAGATAAAATATTAAAAATTGGAGGACCTATCCCCATCCCTCACATGCATAATCTCTTTAATTTATCTATCCAACAAGGCTTCTGAAAACATTGGAGTCAAAGCCTCATTCTACCTATTTTTAAAAGTAGAGATAAAATAAATCCCTGTAATTATAGGACCTTTATGATTAGCCCCATTTTATCTACGTTATAGGAAAGTATTTTGGAAAATAAGATCCACACATGGATAAAAGGCCATGTAAAAAGAGCTAGAGGCAAGGTTGGGATTAAAGGATACCATTCCAATGTGGACCACCTTGTTACATTTAGGATCATTGTAGAGGAATTTTGTAATCATAAAACCAATCTCCTTTGTTGTTTTGTTGATTTAAGAAAAGATTTTAACATTGTGTCGAGGACTAAACTATGGAATCAGTGCATGATATTAACGTCCCTTTCTATTTAAGAGCTTCTAAAGTAAGGATATATGAGAAATTTATTTCCATGTTTAGGAACATTGAGGGCTAGTCTGAAGAAACTAATTGTTATATAGGAGTCGAGCAAGGTTGTCCTCTATCCCCTACCTTTTTTCGAATCTATATTGATAAATTAGAATATTTTTTGGAGGATGCAGGTGATATAGATGGATTTTGGTGGCCTCCTGCCTATTCCAATTGGCTCATTTTGGCATTTTTCCAATTTGGCAGTTTTTCCTAGTTTTCGGTTCCCTGAATCTAGAGCCATTTTGAGGCCCTAAACAACATTTTTAGGGTTATCCACAATAATACTATAAAAAAAATCAAATTCTAATGGAAAAATATGTGTTCCTCGGATAGAAATTTCCAACGGGTTATCGTGCACCTAAAACAAAGATCATATTCAAAAGTTACGACCCTGGGAAGTTGATGTACTAGCTTACCCCAACAGGACCCACATGACTTTTGGCGCTTCATCTCCTAGGGTTAGGTTTTTGGATGTATAGGGTTTTGGAATTCCTGTTTATTGTAAAAATGATTGGAGAACCTCATTGTAACAATCTTCTTGTGAATCAGTGCAACTGTCACATCTCTTCTCAGAGATAAGTCACCACCATTCTAACAAGCTTGTTTTTCGTTGCATTTTACAGTTTCAACACATTTTCATATTGAATAGAAACTAGTTTTACTATATCTATGTTATTGTATCTCTGTTATTCTTGTGTCTCTATGTTAATAATAATAATCTATATTCATTTTCGTTCTTCTCATAAAATCTGGATTAGTGGATCAGAGTAGTTTGCTCCTTGTCGTTCTTAATGCATGTCCCTGATGAGGTCAAGGTACAAAGAATTGGGTCTCGAGATTTTTTCTCTTAAGGAAAAAATATCTCGCACACCCAAGCAACCTCTCATGGCGGGAGAAAATAAATACGACAGGAGAGGAGATCCTTTCAAAATGTTGCTCGAGCAAGCCCTCATGCTACAGAGGAACAAAATAATGGATAGTTTTGCACAAATCCTACAGTGGCTATCAACAGGCGACGAATCTTCCTCGAACAGAGGTGTCTCCCACTTCAAGGTACAATCAACTTTAGTATTCCCATATTTGAAGTTCATATAGATGTAGATGATGTAGATAAATGGTTGAATATTCGATAAGGGTATTTTTCTGTCCATAACTTTTCGAAAAAAGAAAAGATTATGTTTGTGCTCCTCAAAGTCGTTCCCCATGTCAAAGATTGGTGGGAGATGTTTTGTGAGAAAAAGGAAATAGAGGAACCCTCACTATTTACAGTTGTGATCACCTAGGAGTTCTTCAAGGACGCTATCAAGGAATAATACTACCTTTTCATAAGTTATGATGACCTATATACAAAATGGACCACCCTACAGCAGAGACCAAGCAGTGCTAGAGTTCACAAATATATTCCATACCTTGTGCACCAAGATGGGTATCAAATATTCTAAGTGAAATCTAGTGCTCAAGTATCGCGATGATATTCATAAATACATCCATCCCAAAATGGATTTTTCGGACAACTCATCCTTGGGAGTGACCTACTGATATGCCGTCAAAATCGAGCACAATCTTAAACAAAATACACAACAATTTGAGATTGGGAACCCCTCACATCAGAACCATGTAAAGGGAAACCCCAAACCACAGAAAAAAGGACAAAGAAAAGATGGACAGTCTCAGGACAACCAGTCTAGGCCACAAGCAAAGAAGGACACTAGAAAAACAAATAATGATACCAAGAAGTGGTGCGACTTCCATAAGAGCCCTTGGAAAAAATGGTTGATTTTTTCTCCAAGAAATCACTGGTGGTTGAGGTGAAATCCTATGAATCATATGAGGGTTCCTACTATGAGTGATATCATCGACACAGAACCCATTTCCATCGTTGCTACCACCAAGGTCCATCCTGGTGAACCAGACGAGCCAGAAGAAGGCAAACACCTCTTTCATTCATATATGTGGGTAAAAGGAGCCCCACTGCATGTTATCATTGATATTGGTAGCCAGAAGAACCTCATATCAGAAGAGGTTGTCAAGCGACTAGCCCTGTCGACAACTTCGCACCCACAACTCTACACCATTGGATGGCTTCGCCAAGGAAGTGATCTCCGCGTCAACCAATAGTGTCGCTTATCATATGCCATTAATCCTTTCAAAGATAAGGTATTGTGTGATGTTTCTCCTCTTGATGTTTGTAATTTTATTTTGGTAGAACCTTGTTTATAGAAATTTCATGTTGTATATGAGTCTAGGCCTCGTAGTGTTATTATTACTTTGAACAAGAAATTATATAGGATACTCAACGTAGTCTCACCTAGTGTTATTTCCTTGATCTCTGTCAAGCAATGCAGGAAGGGCATCTATCCGACTGGAAAGTTTTTCTTCTTCATGATACTCTCTCAAAGTGAGCGAAAGGTTGCAGCCAAATCTAGGGCCTTTGCGACCAACCTCTCCACACAACAAAAGAAAGTGGACAAGGTCGTGGAAGAACAAAAATATATCTTCTCCTAACCTATTGGGATACCTTTTCACTGTTAGGTCAAGAATCCCATTTATTTGACCCTCGATGCATCGCTTCCCAATGGGCCAATATAACTTCGTTCTCTGTTAGAGAATGAGGATATCAAGTGATAGATCTAAGAACTACTCCACAAGGGGAACACATGTCCTAGTTCATCGCCTTGTGGGAGCCCTATCATGCTAGTGCAAAAGAAATACATGACCTGGCGAATATGCATTGATTACGAGGCCATAAATAAAATCATAGTCAGGAACCAGTACCCGATTCCCAAAATTGAAGATATCCTTTATCAACACAAGGGGGTCAAATACTTCAGTAAGATTGATCTGAAGTCTGGCTACCACTAGGTCCCCATAGAAAAAAAATATGCATGGAAGAATGACTTCAAGTAAAAAGAAGGTATTTTTGAATTGTTGGCCATGCCCTTTGATTTAACAAATGCTCCAACAACTTTCATGAGGATGATGGATGATATCCTGCGACCTTTCAACAATAATTTTGTAGTGGTGTATCTGGATGCCATCCTCATCTACAACAAGACTTGGGTGGAACACTTGTATAATATTCAACAAGTTCTACACACCTTGCAGTAGCATAAGTCATATGCCAACTTGGAAAAATAATCCTTTAGCATGGAAAGGGTCCAGTACCTAGGCTACATCATGGATCAACGTGGTGTGCATGTGGATCCAGCCAAGATCCAAGTCATTTGTGACTGGCCAGCCCCAACCACACTCACTGATATTCAAAGCTTCTTATGCCTTGACAATTTTTATCGTAGGTTCATGTTGGGATTCTCCCATATTGCTTGGGCCCTCAACCAAGTAACCAGGGGTGGTGGTAAGGAAATATTTGTGTGGGGAATTTCCAAAAAAAAAGCATTCGGTGATTTAAAGCATCACTTGTGCTTAGACCCAATAATTTCATTACTAGACCTGCATCAGCCCTTTTAGATCAAGACAGATGCTTCGTACTATGTTGTGGGTACATTTCTATCTCAGTACAACCACATCGTGGCCTATCATATTGAGACACTATCATATGTTGTTTGTAAGTACCCTACTTACAACAAAGAAATGTACTCCATTGTGCAAGCCTACTTCCAGTGGAGAAATTACATTATCGGGAAGGAGACAGTCATCCACACGGATCGTAAGACACTACAGTTCATGCAGACACAAGGAAAATTGTAGAATGACTGCCATCATAAGTTGTCCACATACTTGCAGTAGTTCCACCTCAATATCTAGTATAAAACAGACAGTACCAACCAAGTCATTGATTGCCTCAACCGATCTCCAGTCACAAAACTCACCACAATGCTATAATCTTGTGACCACGAGATCTTTGGATGGCCCAACCTCTATGAGCCAGACCCTGATTTTTCCACCACATACCAAATGTTGGGAGAAAACTCAGTTGTCGCTAATTTCCATATGCAGGACATGATATTATATCGACTGGGACATCTCTGTGTTCCATCAAGTGAGTGAGAGAAGCTTAATTGGGAAGCCCACTACGGTCGGGTGGCAGGACACTTCAACGTCGAAAATATAGTGCCAGTGTTGCAAAAACATTTCTACTTTCTGCAACTTCAAAATGATGTCAACAAGTATATCAGATCCTGCAGTTCCTAAGTTATTTCCAAACAAACCACTAAGAAACAGGGCCTGTACACACCTTGCCTACCCCTGACAGGAAATGGGAATCCATCTCAATGGACTACATGTCTGGCCTTCCAACCACCAAGAGGGGAAATGACTATATCTTTGTGGTTGTTGATCACTTTTCCAAGATGGTGATCACGACCACCTGCAAGAAGAGCATCAAAGCAAAGGCCACTACCAAGGTCTTCTTTGAATGAGTCTGGGTACATTTTGGAATCCCAAAAACCATTGTCTCATACCGGGATAGTTGGTTCCTCAACACATTCTGGTCAAGCCTCTGGTCACTGTTGGACACCAATCTCACCAAATCCATTTCCTTTCAACCCTAGAAAGATGGCCAAACTAAGGTCATCAATCGAATGATCATGCATATCCTACACATGTACAATTCCAAGCACCCCCACACATGGGATGAGATTCTTCCCTATGTTCAACATAGCTACAACAAATCCCTACATATCTCAACTGACCATAGTCCCTTTCAGGTTGGGTTGGGATTCCAACCATTGGATCCCACGGATGTTCCACTACCTCTTGCATCCACCCCGATTGATTCATCACCTTCTCCAACTGAAGCTGACAAAGAATATCCGCCAAGAGGTTCAACATAT